>SWBJ01000233.1:0-80281 GCA_024195555.1 Aureobasidium sp. EXF-12298 | reverse complement strand
TCGAGGTCCTTGTCGCTGAAGGACACACGAGGGGGGTTGGTTTCCGACATGTTGCTGATGCTGCACTGGCAGACCGCGGTCGATGGGTGAAGGAGTGGGATTGGTCGACTGGGTGAGCACCTGCGTGAGCGGAAGAAGAAACTGAGAATGGGGACGGACGAGCTCTTTTGAAGGAAGGCTGACCAGCGTGCGGTTGTATTTTCCGTGGCCGAATCTGCCGTTCTGCGTGGCCTGTGCGTCAGCTTGCACTTGCGGCGTGCCTCAGTGAAGGTAATTTGGCGACTCACAAGAGCGTTGGCCAGCGTTGCTTTGGTGAGGCATTTTTGGCCCCGAGCATCAACAACTGACCAAGGGCCAGAGAGCCCCAAGCGTCGCTCGCTCCAACAAGCTCCACCCCAATCCCAGGCCGATCGCAGCGCACCGACGTAATCCCACCCAGCCGTGCTAACCGGACCCTCGCTAGCTGTGCGACTGGCCCGCCTGACAGCAGAATGTCCCTAGAATGCTCTCAATACCGCTGCCGTTTGCTGCTTCAGGTAACGCGCGCCGCTGGGCCTGTCAAATTGTTCAATTTGCAGCGTCCTGCCTCGAACCCAGCGCTGTTCATTGTCCAGAACTGCCAGCCCAAGCAGTGAGCACACGACATGCTACCTAGTTCCATCATCAGCATGATGCCTCAACCATCATTGCCGTCGCCTATCGCTTTTTCTGTGCATGTTCCGTGACATAATGATGCCGCTGCCACCCCAACCTCGCCATCTTGACGTGGTCTTGATTCGCTGCGAGCCTGCCGTGGCTGGCTCTCGTGCATGCAACTCCCAGTAAAACAAAGTTGCTCTCCCCTGCTCTTGCGACCATCATGACGTCCCCACCAAAAAAGCAGTTCGTCGACGGTTGTTCCCCCAATCTGTCTCTTCTCCTCCTCCTTCAGGGTAAATAATACCATTTTCAATCACTCGCCCGTTTATCGAACGGCCATCGATTCGTTGAAACTTCATATTGCCTATCTACCTATCTGATGCCCCCAAAGGAGGTAATTGCTGCTCCTGGCTCGCCCTGTGCTGGCCACGTTCCTGTCACAAAGCATATGCCTCTGTCTGGCTACTGACCGCTCTCCAACAGCAATTGCTAGTTGCTACTGGTAAGCTAGAACTTCTTCCATACATCAGTATCGTGTTCGACGTGTCGGGGCCCTATCACCGGCTGCTCCCGCAGGCGGAAATTAGCTTTCGCAAACCAAACCCGGACGGGCTCAAGGGCTGTCATGGCAACCGGCTCGTCCTGCAAGTGCCCGCAAAGTCCTCTTCTCTCTCCAGCCTCTGCGTGGGCCGACAAGACTGGGCCCCCAACATTATTCTGACGCTAGCACTTGTTTGAAACAGATCTCTCGACAGCGGACAGCTTCAAACTCTCACATCCATGCCATGCCAGCCATGTGCTGGGAGCTGAGGTTCCAGCCGAGTCTGGTGTTCTTTCCAAGACCGCCCAAAATTCACAACATTCTACGTTTGCCTCATTCTCCGTTGGCCGTTGCTAGACACTTCCGACGGTCGTTCCGATACGTCCAAGACAGTTTATTCCCCAAGCCAGTTTGCTCTATTCAGCGCCGACCGTATATGCCCGGCCCAAAGCCATTTCCGTCACTGTAGAGTAGGTACTCTTGGCCGCGGACTTGCTCCGTTCGTGTCTTCAACAAACTAGCAAAAAATGTCGCACATGGATGCATCTTTCTTCCTGCCACCTGTCGGCTTTCGGCATGATCGAGAACGACGCAGATGCCGGCTCTCGTGCCAAGTTCGCCTGCAAGTCGGGCGGCCTTCTCCCACCAAACCACTCTTCGGGTTCTCAGAGAGCTTTCTCAACGGGCCGAATGCACTCTCCGACCAATCACGTACGATCGGTAGGAAATCTCGACCTCACCTCCTCCAGAACCCCAATCGAAGCTTAATCCTGCTATCGACATCGAGTCAGACGTTGCAACGACCATTTTGTCTATTGCTGGACGTCCCCGACCATAATGTCGGCCAAGCTCACCGTCTTGGAGAACTTCCAAAGGCGATCGTTTGATAGAGAGTCAACTGAAGCAGCAGAGTCGCAATTTCAAACGTCTGCACAGACTATTCGCATTGGCACCTGCGTATCATCAACGTCCACCGTAGTCCTATTTCATTGCGTGACGGGTATCCAAAACAATGAGACCAACATGGAACTCTCAACTCCACGCCCGTTTGTTAGGAGAGATGATCAGATATCGTCTCCAGTATCACGATGGTATAGCCCGACGTTTGCAGACTCATGACCTTTGCCCCTGGACACTTCCCCTGTAAGATCTGGATTGGCAGGTGGATGCTTTCACGGGGTCTCCAAGTGGAGTCTTTCATCAAATAATCCTATCTAGCGAGAAGGCGATCATCGAAGGCCTGAATCGCATCGTAACGAACTGAACTTGCTCTTGAGCTTCGTGTTTGTTTACCGCTTCTCTGGGATGCTCATTACCATGACGTCTCCAACAACCGTGTCCTCCTGAATCGTTCTCTCGTTCTCTCCATGTTTCTGTCTCTGGGGTCGGTGGTCAGGACTCGCTCACCGTCTTTGGTTGAGTTAAGATTAATAGCTGCCAAGGGGAGATGCCTACTCCGTACAGTGAACCATCTCCTCATGGAAACGCGAGCCAGAGCAGCCAGGACAACAGTGTTTGTTGTTTACTTATGGTCTGCAAAACATAACAATGTGAGCACGTTTTCATCCCCGTGGGCATGGAGGTTTGATGTGCAGATGAACCTCCTTCTTCATCCCTTCCAGAACCACTTCAGGCGGGACACCTATAAAGAGAGCTTCACCACCACACAGATGTCACAACCACATGGCCACCCACTTCCTTGCTACATATCTTGCATCAAATTATACCCCGCTCCCCGTAATGATCTCTTGACGCACTGCTGTCATTCATCACGGTTATGCACATGCTTAAACGTGCACCTGTCACGAACCACGGCACTCGCAATCTATTGATGCCTGGCGACATTGAATCCACCTCCGCATGCCGCAATCACAATCTCTGCTCCATGTTGTCCATTCTCTCCACAGAGTGCAATCACAATCCCACCTCGGCGTTGAGAATTGCACCATCTTGACTTGATATTATTCGTTGCCCTCATGACCCTGACAGCTAATATGAGATTAACTCTGGTACCTGACCAACCTTGTGCTCCATCGTTATTGCCGACCTGCCACTGCCATATATATCACACATGCATGACACTACTAAGCGCTTTCGTGTTTAGTATATGACTATTGATTGATGACTTGCTGTACCTGCATAAGGCGCTTACCTCTCATCAATCGCTCCTCCCGATGGCGCTTCTAGCCAACCAACGATCGCACGCAAGCAATGGTCGACACGAAGCGAAGAACAGGATGAAACTGCGTCATACTGGAGCCCTAAAAGCATAGTATCGCCAAACCTTGGAAAAAGGCCCGTCTATAACCTGAAGGCTGGTGTTATTCCCATACTCCGTATACAATCAATAGTGCGGTGTACGGCTATCAAGTCTGGTTCTGGAATCGGCGAGGTTGTCCATTCTTGTCCGCCGCGAGAAATCGATCAGAAAGATGCGATGTGTTCCTTCAAATGTTTCGAGCCCTCTTCTGTCAACTGATCGACGGGTTGCGCATCGCAATCGCCAGCCACCAAATTGGAATCAACAAAATCTCCAAACTTCTGCTTCGCTTGGCTTCCATTCTCACCCACTTTTACATCACTTTAACGAAAACTTAACTATTCTTGAACAGAAGACTATTGGAACTGATTAGCCGCCTCAAGCGATGGATCCGCCGGTCCAACACCGGAGGTTAATTGGCAGTGGTCGTTTGGGTTATGTCGCTGTTTTTGCTTTTCTGGTGAGACATGCGACAATAATCTTAGGGAACAACAACCGATGAGACCGAACCTTCGGCCATACCGTGGACATGGAAAACAGAAACACTGACTTGTCAGCGGCGATGATTATAATCGCTCATACCGAAGCATCCGTTCGGCCCTCTTCTTCTTTCTATCTTTCGTCCTTTCGAAACTCGAAATTCGGCCGGTAACTGTCAGCGTCTCGCATGTTCTGTGCTGCCGAACTTCACCGAGAAATTACCCGGCTTATCAGACTTGAGATGCCCGGTGAGCGACTCGTAACTCCATTTCTGGGAATATTATCCATTCTAGACGTCGTTCCATTATCTTGGTGAGATTAGTATGCGTATTCTCTTGTGGTTGCTGTTATTGTGTTTACCACAGACGCGGCATCAACATCCGCTGATAGCAGCCCAAGGAAGTATCACTACAGATGTAAGTAGGTTGTTTGGTTGATTTGTTTGTTTCTAAATTTCAGTCCTGGACTCTTCTGTTTCTATCAGTTTTAAACAGTCATGTCAGAAAAATCGAGGAGACGTCCAAGCAAGTGTAAGGATGTCCAGTCTGCTCTGCCAGTCATCGCCTTGGAAGACTTCTGCTTCAACAAGGACTTGAATACCCCTTCTCACTGCTTGGCTACCGTCAGAAGAACATGAGTATCTGCCTGGATAATGAGGCATTCGAGATGCTCGACTCTGCACCTTAGATCTGTCAACATTTGACGAACATTCTGGAACAAGTCACCATCCCATGAGTCATTGTCATGGACTGCGTGACTTCCTACGCCAGAACATCGGCATGACCGGATATCCTGCGGAAGTAGTGATCCATGACACGGACAACGCCAACTACCTTCATCTTTCCGTGCACTACAATCTTACTAGTGAGTGTATCACCATAATGGAGATATACCACCCTACTGCTATCTCCTGCATCATCGCATGGCCTAGTCACGACAGGGTTCAGGCTGTGTTGTGCTTCAGTCCATGATCCAAGATCCTTGGAGGTATCCTCAAACGACGAAGGTAAGGTTTGCTACTAGCAAGAGGTTGCAAGAGTTGGAGGAGAAAGAGGTCTTGACTGCGGATGACACCTCGACGATAGACCGAATCGTTCAAGGGTACCAAAACATGTCAGGAATATCCAACGCGCGAATTGCACCAACGGATATTTTCCATTGCAACATCTTCTTATACTGGGTCATACACCTTTCGCAGCACTTTCAATGGCAAACGGTCAGGCAGCAAAAGGTTCCAATTGATCAACAGTCGGCATCAGCATGCTGATGGTCTCTCGATATCCAGTACTGTTCTGCCAATTTTTTCGACACTCCAATCACACTCGACGAGTTCTACGACCGCCTTGAGCGATATTCGAACAAGGATAGGCATCCGTGGTTGTATTCAGGTAGGAAGAGCTGATACCTATATAGTGTTCAGCAAGCCTGACGCTTTCGACCAAGATCTGCATTATTTGTTGTCAAAGAACAACAAGATACGTACCTTTTTTACACCTACTTTGACAATGCTGGTCACACTCATATTTACCGAAGTCGCGACATCCTTTCAGGACCAAGCATCCGGGTGGAAGGACGGCTCGTTACGGACGCATACACCTTGTCTTCGATACTGCCGATCCATGCCCACGCAATGGCACTTTTGGATTCCCACCGTTTGCGACGATCTTGAGATGTTATCTATGCATGCAGCTCATGCCAGCCACGCACGCCAGAGGCGTATGCATAGAAGGAAAGGATGTGTTTTTTGACAGCTCGAAGCTCCCCTGGCCCTCTTCCCAAGGCTGAACCCCGCCTTTGGGGAGCTCTCAGATCCGCGGCAAAATCGACCCCTCAAAAAATGCCATCAATGTCATTGAGCAATATACGCATCATTCAATTCATCTATTTTTTCCTTTTCTTGTTCCTTCCCTTGTCTCTTTTTTCTTGTCGCGAGATTTCGTGCTTTTGTTATCTGAAGCAAGGGAAAAAGCAATTGTTGCTAAAAGAGCTGGCTGAAAGTACTAAAGCCTGATATAGCCATGGCGCCGGGGCTACCTTTCGAGGTACGATTGCAGGCAGACTACCCGATTGCTGACGTACATTTGGCTAATCACTGTTAACCAGTTAAACAACAAAGATTTATGGCGTGATAATTCTCTCGTCAATGGCGAGTGGGTGGAAGCCCAGTCTAAAAGCCGCTTCGATGTCGTCGGTATGTTTGCCTTGGTGATGCCATCAAGAGACAAGCCACTGACCCTTTCAATAAAGATCCTGGAACTGGAAAAACTTGGGCTACGGCTCCTGACAATGGACCTGATGATGTAGACAAGGCTGTTCAGGCTGCTCACACGGCCTTTGAGTCCTATCGCAAGGTCAACCCAAGGACTAGAGCTCAATGGCTCTTGAAATGGGATGCACTCATTCGAGAGCACAGAGATGACATTGCGAAGATTGTGACTTACGAGACTGGCAAACCAATTGCTGAGAGTCAGGGAGAACTCGACTATGCTCTGGGATTCACCTGGTAAGTTTGCTGACAGTATGCAAAAGACATGCGTCTGACTGTGACTAACTATGCACAGGTGGTTTGCAGGCGAAGCCGAGAGAATCCAAGGCACAGTCTCTACACCCGCAGCACCCGGCCGTCGTATCTTTACCATCAAGCAACCCATTGGTGTTGCCGTAGCATTAACACCATGGAATTTCCCGATCGCCATGATCCTCCGTAAAGCTGGAGCAGCCCTGGCAGCAGGCTGTACCATGATCGTCAAGCCATCCCCCGAAACGCCCTTCTCTGTCTTGACGTTGGGATACCTGGCTCTGCAAGCAGGCTTCCCACCCGGTGTATTCAATGTCTTGACCACCAGTCTCGACAACACGCCTCCGTTGTCTGAAGCCTTGTGTCGACACGAGCTCGTCAAGAAAGTCACCTTTACAGGCAGCACTCGCATAGGCAAACTCGTAGCCAAGATCTGTGCCGATGGATTGAAGAAAGTCACACTAGAGCTTGGTGACAATTCTCCTTTCCTAGTCTTCGAAGACGCAGATCTAGAGCACGCGACTAATGGTATACAGGTGGAAATTGTCCTTTCCTAGTCTTTGAAGATGCAGATCTGGAACAAGCAGCCACTGGTACATTACCCCTACCTCCTACCCATCCATTGCCTTCGGATGTATCACATACTGACCATGCAAAAATCACAGCACTCATGGCACTGAAATGGCGCCATGCAGGTCAAGCCTGTATAACAGCCAACCGCGTCTACGTCCAGAAATCCGTCTACGCAAAATTCAGCGAGATCCTCATCGCCAAAACCAAAGACCTCAAAATGGGCCACGGCAGCATCTCCTCCACAACCCTGGGTCCCGTAACCACCTCCCGCGGCCTCGACAAAGCCGAGTCTCAAGTCAGCGACGCCCTCTCTCACGGCGGAAAACTGTTGCTCGGCAGTGGAAACCGCAAACCCGACAGCGAGGGCTACTTCTTCGAACCCGCGATTATCGGAAACGCGAATGGGGATATGTTGATTGCGAGTGAAGAGACTTTTGCTCCTGTGCTTGCGTTGTTTGCATTCGATACTGAAGAGGAGGTTGTCAAGGCTGCTAATGATACTAGTATGGGGTTGGCTAGTTACTTCTTTACCAAGAATGTGGATAGGACTTGGAGGTTGTTTGAGAATTTGGAGGCTGGTATGATTGGAATCAATACTGGTGAGTTTGATTTGCGTGCTCTGTTTGGGAAGGGATTTCAGTGCTGACTTTGAGATTTAAAGGTAATTCTTCTGCGGCAGAGAGTCCATTTGGTGGCATCAAACAGAGTGGTTATGGAAAGGAGTCTGGCAAGGATGTTGCCGTCAATGAGTATCTGATCACAAAGACGGGAACCTTTACTCTGGATGGGCAGTACTAGGGGAGCGATAGAAGGCACAGGTCATGACTTTTGTGGCCTCTCAAACCTCAGTTGATGTGCGATATATGTTCTTTATTAATGCGTAATGCGTAAGATTTTTGTCCATTGAATCTCTTGTGCCGCGACAATCAGAGCCGTATAGTCTCGGGTTCTCCACGAATCTAAATCTGATATGTCAAACACATGAGGTATATCTATAGACATGCATGGACCGGTGCTTCACCAGGAGAGATGTCATGTGCCAAAGCTGGTTACAGAATCTTTGCTCGTTGGTCTACTGCATCGATGGCCAGCAGAAAGCTCAATATGTGTCGGAGCTTAGGAGAGGATTTTCGTTCCTAGCTTCATAGTGGTAGTCTCCTGTCGATTCATCTCTCTCGTCATGTAGGAGACCCCAACGACCACTCATCGTCGCCGACATTTCTCTTCCAGCCTTGTAGTGATGAGGACCTGACTGTTTGCTTGGCCGCTTCCCGGTCAGCTAGCATGTTACTCGCCTTGACGTCTGCGTAGGATTTTGTATCTAACGCAGCGACAAGAGCAGGTTGTGCCAGCAACATCGCAGTCTTCAGGGCCAGAGCCCACATTGAGCGTCTAGAGACGGCAGAAGCTCCTCTCGGATCGCCTTGCTTCCTCCCTTGAAGCGAGCCATTGATAAGAGTCTCTTGCTTAGGACCGTATGTGAGAGAAGAGATGTTTGACGGTACGACGGAGGTGATAGATGCATCTGCGATTCGACGGCTGAAGGCGAACTCGCGCGTAGTTGGACGAACGATAAAGGGACGAAAGGTAGAATGACCAGAGGATGTATTTTGCAATGCTGACAGACGTCCGTTGCGACCGAAAGCTCGATCGCAGGCTTCAGGGACCATTTGACTCTGGGGCATGACAAGAGTGTGAATATAGGCATTTTCTGGATGTATCAACAAGGAGCTGACAGCAGACAGTACAGATGTATATTGCTTGAGGGCGAGTTTGTCGGAGCATGACTTTGACCAGGTGGGAGGGGCATCTGGTCGAGCAGGTTTGCGACGTACTACGCCTAAGGTGCCAAAGTAACCTCTGCCAAACAATTCATCAGGATCGACTTCAGCTGTGCTTGTCCAAGGAGATTGATCGTCTTGTTGAGCCATGGTGAGTTCCATGCTGGCATCACCACAGGGAGCCTCGCTACAGTACATGTGGATTGTGGTTTGGGGATTGATGGTAAAGGGCTGTTGTGCAGAGGTAGACAGAAGGATATTGTCAGCAGAAGGGTCAGCACATAGCAAAGCAGACTGATCTAGAAGGAAGCGATTGAAAGCTCGCAGAGCCAAAATTTCAGCATGACTGTCGTGTACGACATTGCCGTCTAGAGCTTGTATTTTGTCACGAGGCAAGCATTTCATGCCAGTAGCCAGAGCAGCGCACGTCAAAGTGCTCTGACCGTTTTCGAGAACAATGCCTGCTAGTGGAACCCATTCTCTGCGACCTGGCTTTAGGCCTGAAGAGGGCAGTCGGGGTTTTCGATGTGCTGGTAGAGCATCAAAAGCAGTGAGAACACAGTCTGCTATGGCGTCTGCATGGGCAAAATCATTCCCAGCCATGTCAATTATGTCGTCAAAGTGAAGGGAATAATTGATTGATTTTTCTCAAAGCGTTTCGAGATCGCGTCTGTCGTGTTGCGAACGTGTTGCGCTGACGTCAATGAGCTGCAGGTACCAGCACCAAAGTGGAAACATTATTGTTTTGTCTCTGCACCTTCTTTCCATCTTCGAGTAATCGCCTCTGTTGCTGTCACATACAGCTGATGCTATAGATGCCTCCGTTCGTTCCGCGCAAAAGGCGCTCACCATCGCCCGAAGCTCCTCCCGCAAAACGAAGAGAGACTGCTCGTGGCAAGAAAGCTCCTGTCGAACAGAAACCTACCAAACCTACCAAGCCTAAGAGCAGCGTCTTTGATGCAATTGATACTCTGAACACCAAGGCAACCGCTGAAGAGGCTAAGAACTTCTTTGCAAGCGTTGGCAAAGGCGACAGCGACGACGACCATGACCCCGATGCTTCCTCATCCGAAGACGACGACGACTTCGAAGATGTGCCCATGAAAGAAGCACCAAAAGAGCAGGATGATGGCGAAGACATGGACTGGGAGGATGCTATCCCTGCGCCCGACACCAATATCGACGACGACAGTGCCATCCAAGACATCAACATATCCATCAACGAAGACGGCAGTGTCGCTGCTGTCGCTGCTGCCGAGCAACAAGCAAAGGCTAAGAAGGGCCCGTCCAAACGAGAACGCCAGGCTCGCATTCGAGCACATTGCATCCACGTCCAGACTTTACTATTTCACAACGCCGTCCGTAACTCATGGCTCAACGACAAGGAGCTACACAAGATTCTACTCGACAATCTCAGTCAAGGTGTCAAGGACGAGATCGATCGCTGGAAGATCAACATGGGCTTGAAGCAGCCACCGCCAAAGAAGAAACATAAAGGAAAGAGCAAGGGAAACAGCAAAGCAAGAGATTGGGGACAAGACGCTGATAGACTCGAGCCCGGCGTGCCCAACCTCAGTGCTGGAGACCCTCTGCTTAGACTTCTCAAAGTCCTGACTGCCTACTGGAGAAAGCGTTTCCATATCACTGCCCCTGGCATACGTAAAAAGGGCTACGTGCCTCAGCGACTCATCACCTACGAGATCAAGGCTTGGGCCAAGAACAAGTCCAACTTCGAACGCCACGGCGAACGCATTGAGAACATCGACGAGTTTCGCAAGTTAGCCAAAGAGTGTCGAGGCTCGCGAGATGTTGGTGCTCAGCTGTTTACTGCTTTGATTAGAGCCATTGGTATCGAGTCGAGAATGGTCGCTAGTCTGCAGCCTGCTGGCTTTGGTTGGACCAAGTTTGACGAAGGTGAGATTAAGCAGCAACCTCAGACTTCGTCTACGAACCCCGTGGAGATCTCCGATGACGAGAGTCTGGTCGAATCTTCAAAGCCCAAATCAAAATCAAATTCGAAAGCGAAGAAACCGGTCAAAGCTGAGAAGCCAGCTCGCAAGTCCACTCGAAAATCCAAAAGCGCTGCAAACGAAGAAGAGTCTAGTGAGCTCTCAAGTGTGCCATCAGACGCTGATGACGATGATGAAGACGACGATGCTTCTGTTATCGACATCACGCCTGCACCACCACCAAAGAACAGCAAAAAGTACGATCGTGACCTGGCATTTCCTCATTACTGGACAGAGGCGCTCTCTCCGATATCAAACACTTATATTCCTGTCGACTCTATTGTGCTATCTACTGTCGCAAGTAACCAAGAGTTGCTATCTACGTTCGAGCCTCGAGGCAAGCGTGCCGACCAAGCCAGACAGGTCATCTGCTATGTCATCGCTCACAACCAGGATACCACCTGCAAAGATGTCACTGTTCGCTACTTGAAGAAACATCAACTTCCCGGACGTACGAAAGGCTTCCGTATGCCTGTCGAGAAGATTCCTGTTCTTAACAAGCGTGGTAAAGTGATCAAGACTGAGGACTATGATTTCTTCAAGCGTATCATGTCACCATTCGTTCGTCCTCAGAACAAGCGTACTGCAGCGGACGATGTTGAAGAATCTACCGATCTCAAACCTTTCAAGCCAGCAACCGAAAAAGCCAAAGTTGCGACCGAATCGTTGCAGTGGTACAAGCAAAGTGCAGAGTTTGTGCTTGAGCGCCATCTTCGTCGTGAAGAAGCCGTTCTTCCTGGAGCAAAGCAAGTCAGGACATTCACATCTGGCAAGGGCGACAAGGAAAAGTCAGAGCCCGTCTACAGAAGAGCTGATGTCGTGAACTGCAAGACTGTTGAATCATGGCACAAGGAAGGTCGACAGATCCAGCTTGGCGAACAACCTCTCAAGATGGTCCCTGTACGAGCCGTCACGCTCATGCGCAAGCGTGAGATGGAAGAAGCTGAACGCGAGACTGGTGAGAAGCTCAAGCAAGGTCTGTACGGTATCGATCAAACCGAATGGATCATTCCTCCTCCCATTGAGAATGGAGTCATCCCCAAGAATGCATACAACAACATCGACGTGTATGTGCCATCGATGGTACCCAAGGGTGCTGTTCACATTCCTCTCCGCAGTACTGCCAAGATCTGCAGAAAGCTCAACATCGACTATGCCGAAGCATGCACAGGCTTTGAGTTTGGCAAACAGCGTGCTGTTCCTGTCATCACTGGTGTGGTTGTTGCTGCCGAGAACGAAGATGCTGTCATCGATGCTTGGGAGATTGAAGAAGCCGAACGCAAACGCAAAGAAGACGTCAAAAGACAGGCTACCAACCTTCATCTGTGGCGTAAATTCCTGATGGGTTTGCGCATTGTCGAGCGTATCAGAACAGACTATGCTGGTCGTCCAAACGAAATCGAAGAGGTCAACCCTTTCGTCAACCGCGACAAGCAGAAGAAGAAGAAGGCACCTCGAAACGAGATGACTGAGGGTGGTGGTTTCTTAGTCGATGAAGACGAAGAGGACGACAAACCTATAGAGACAAAAGACGAAGACACAGAACTCAGTCTCGGTGGCGGTGGTTTCATGCCCGAAGACGAAGACGAGGATGACACCAAAGCAGAAGACAACGACATTGAGATGGGTGGGGGCTTCTTACTCGAAGACGACGAGGAAGCAGAAGAAGAGAAGAAGCCAGTTACTAGCTCGCACTTCGCACCCATGTCTCTAGCATCTGCTGCACACCGTCAAGCCCTCTCCTCTGACGCCGAACCTGTAAAAGAGGAGGAAGAAAGCGACGAAGAAATCGAGGTCGACGAAGCGCCACCTCAACGCCGCAAGCCTCGGGCTTCTACTGCTACTGCCAAACCAAAAGCGAAGCCCAAAGCAGAGACAAAGCCGGCTCAAAAACCCGCACCTAAACGTCCTGCAAGAAAGAGCAAAGCAATCATCTCAGAGTCTGAAGAAGAGGTCGACGAAGATGAGGATGCAGAATCCTCCCTCTCCGATCTCACAGACGCCTCTGAGGACGAAGCACCTCCTACTCAGATCAAGAGACGCTACTCTTCCCCTCGCGTTATCATATCGCCACGCAAGTCCAAGGTCAACGGTAGCATCAAGAAAGAGATCAAGAGTCCCTACTTTTCACACACCGAAGACGATGGCGTTGGTGAGGAGATGGAGGAAGATGAGGAAAGCGAGGAGGAGGTTGTCAAGCCTAGGGCTACTACTAGACGTACTAGAGGTCGTGGATGAGTGGTGTTCAAGAAGGTTGGTTGGTGGGTGGAGAAGGAGTAAAACAATTGCGAGCGTATCAATAGCTGAGATTCTGGGAGGTTTATTGCTAGCTGGGAGGGTTGGGAGGTATGGGTCTACTGTTACCATGAATGAGGTTTACGATAATTGAGATACCCCATAACGAATGTATTTCCTTTTTCTGTATGCAATAATGAGTGAACTTGATTACGCCGCATTTGTGTCAGTTTCGAGATTTGATTTAGCTCTAGAAACGTCAAATGGCTTGTTTTCATCGGCTACGTCGCCAATATGATTGAAGTAACTGTGATCGAAGAAAAGACAGAAAGAGTACGAGAGAAGTGATTTGCACATATTCAAAAGCCTGCATTACTGAGTTTGTGAGAGAGCAGATTCCAAATACATATGAAACTCCATCACATCTAAAACATCACGATTGATATTCTGTTTGGTACAAAAAGGCAGCAGTGGATTCGAAAGATCAAAAACCTGTTACTCTGTGGGTCCCTTGACCTAGAGAGATCACATAGCACAAGCATCAACTTCTCATTATATTTGTATAGGGAGGAATGTTGTCATCCCAGTGTGAAGGATTGAAATCCCAAGCAGGTTTGCTGATACTTCTCATGGTGGTAGAAGACCGCTTGGATCGATTAATCATAGAAGAACATGATGCTATACCAAAGGTAAGTCTGATCAAGGAAGCAAGTTCCTGATTCTGAAGTTTATGAGATCACCACGTGTCACCGTGAGCAAAGGGTAGTGTGAAGATTGCAACATTCATCTAGCACTGATGGAGGAGGGGAACCTGATACGTAGAGCAGAACGTAGTAGAACGACAGAAGAGCGAGTGAGGAACCATCAAAGCAGAAAGAAAAAAAAAATGTGACGGTATGCCACATGGATTGTACAATATATACAATGATTCCGAGTACCGGAATATGCAAGAAAGAGGCTTTTTCCCCTTTAGATATCTTTTGGTATCTTTTTGATCAAGAGCCAAAATAAAAACGCCTTTTCCCTATGGTTCTAACCCTTTTTTCGTCGTTATTCGTTGATTTATGCGTCAGCAGACTTCTTGGCCATCTCGAGACAACCCTCGAAAGTCTTGTTGCCACCAATGAAACCAGAAGCGTGGACGAAGACACCGCCGGGAACACCAGAGACCTTGCTCAACTCCTCATCTCTGACACCCTTCCAGGCATCGGGCATATCCTTGCGGTTCTCGAAGCTGCCGGACTCGCGGCTGACGGAGCGAATGCGCCACTTGCTGTCAGCCTCACCGTTCTCAGCAAACAGGACGTAGAGAACAGAGCCCTCAGTGGAAGTCTCCTTCTCGAGAGCGTAGAGGTGGTCGGCCCAGGGGCAGCCTTCAGGACGGTGGGGAACAACCATGATGCGACCCTTGTCGTCGTACTTGAAGCGGTCGCCAAAGGCTTCCTTGACAACAGCGCGGGCAGGCAACCACGAGTGGAACTTGTCCATGAGCTCAGAGATGAACTGGTCACCGCAGAACTGCGAGGCCTTGAGGAAACGCTCGTCTTCCTCGGCTTGTGCTTCGGCGGGAGACTTTGTAGCGCCCTCGGCAGTCAGGGGCACGGAGACACCGCCCTTGGTGCTGACGGCCTCGGTGCTGAGGGAGTGCTTAGCTACGGCGACGGGAGCGGGGTGCGAGTAGTTGAGGCGGTTGACAACAGAGGCAATGCTGAAGCCACGGTCGTTGAACTTCTTGTCAATGCCAGCCTTGCGGAGAGCATTGGGGTCGTAGGCGGAAACACCGTTGTCGTTGGCATCGAAAGCCTCGATAAAGTCATCGTACAGCTTCTGGTAGAGCAGCTCGGCGTCGGCAGAGTCCTTGGCGAGACCAGTGCAGGTGCTGATGATATCCTTGGCGTAGTGCATGTAGACGAGACCGGCAGACGAGAGCTTGGTGGAGTGGCCGGGGAAGGTGGTGGTGAACTCGCGCTGGTGGTGATCGTAGCGCTTGGTCTCGTCATCGTAGACACCACCGACATCGACAACAGTGTGGCAAGGAGCGAGCTGTTCGGGATCGCGGGTACGGACGAGAGTGCTGTTGGAGTAGGTGGGCAACAGGCGCAACAGGTAGACGGCGAGGGCCTCGTCGGCGTGGAAGTGGCCGCTGTGGGTTCCGATAAGAGGGCCTGACATCTTGACTCTTTTCGCTGCTGACATGTATTGACGTGTGGGAAAGAAAGTGGATGCGATTGATGGCTTAAAGATTGGAGAGATTCGCCTGAGAGATGGTGGAAGAATTGCTCGTGACGGAAACATCAAAACATATTTGCAGTCGCGAAGCTTTGCTGACCTTGCCTCCTCCGCTCACTCCAGTGCGGCTCTGCGGATCTACCCGCTCCTCTTTTTGGTAATTCCTGATCCACCATCACGACAAGTCCCTGCACGCTTTTCTTCCTGTGATGAGTGTTCTAGATAGATAATCTCACTCGCTACTTGTCTCGAATATATGAGACTTGTCTGAGAGAATCTACAGTCGTTGTTCCGGGTGTCTCGGCTGTATGCTCGATTCAACTCCTCTCACCACATGCAAGCTGGATGACCCTGCTCATCTTTGTAGTTCGACACATTTATCTTCAACGACGTCGTAGATCTGATCCACCTAGTTAAAGGTACGTGTCCCTATTTTTCCTATCCAATGAGCTTAACAGCTGGTCTTTGTGCCCTTCTTATCTCTAGTTATGCGGTTTTGAATCTTGGCTGCTTCATATTTCCTACACGCCCCCAAGCTCACACATTCCCAGACTTGTAACTCGATCGAGTCTTGGATAGTCAATTCCAAATCCTCTGCAACCTGCTCATGTTGGGATGCTTAGTATCGTAGGATTATAGCACGGTAAGAACTACTCAATCCAAAATTATGCTTTCGCTAGCACTGCAGATTATCACTGCATCTGGTGTGTTATTGCGAACATCTTATGTCTAAGATTCAGAGCTTCCCTTGGTGCTCTGCTCATCATGTTTCTCTACTATCAATATTGGAAGTGTGGCAAGTATATATCAGCGTATGACGCGTATCGTGTCGCGAGAGTCGTGTTAGATCCAGAGTCCCTCTTGCACCTTCAATATCTTGGATCGCTACCATAGACAAGGGGAGGCTGGTAAGCTGGAGGCAGCACTGCCTTCTTTTTGATCAAGAACCTAGAAGCGTCTGGTCCCTGTATGCAGCTGCATCTGACGTCCTTGATTATGCATGTTGCTCTGCAATCAATATATGCCGGACCTTGATATGCAAACTGTTTGGCTCTTGAGCATAGACGTGCGTTTACCCAAACAGTCGACAAGGTCAAACTCCAATGCTCAGTCAGGGCAACAAGACCGAGCAGACGTCGTATGCTGTCAAGAAACGAACGCCTGCTTAAACCTTCTCCTGCATGAGTTTGACCGACTGCAAACCGAAGCATATGGTGAGCCTCCTAACGACCTCAGTTCGACATGTAGTTATCTAGCGCTGTCAGCGCCATGTGGCTGTCGAGTTCTTCTCAAGCAGAGTTCAGCTCGCATCTCAGTCGGCCGCTGTACCTCAGCATGTGCGTACCAGAGTTTGGAATTACTAGCCGTTGATACGGATGCACACCGGCCCGGTCACCAAGAAATCCCCCGGAAATGCATCCGTCTCGAGGGCCTCCCGCTCTGCTCCGTGTAGCCGTTGAGCTTGCTCAACAACATTGTTGAGCCTGTATATCGAATGCAAAGAATAGTATAGAAACTAAATGAACGATGGATGCAACACACGACTGTAGATCGCAGCAGAGTGGCTGGAAGCTCCTACCTAGTGAAGCCACCCAGCCACCTGAGAGTGTTGTCTCGAGAGACGAGTGCGATCATCTCTCTATTGGTTATGATGAATGCTTGACCGACGACCATACGACTCGAATTTTGGCTCGCAGGTCCGCCTCTCAAACTCGCGGCAAATTCAATAAAAGATCGAGAGGAAATTGCCGTTTGATCAGCAATTGAATATCTGGTTTTTTGTCACTCCAGTGCTCATGAGACGACCCTGCGCATGCTGCGAGTCGAGACAGAGGAGCAGCTACTACTGAGCCCTGAGTTTAGATGGACGACGTACCACCGTGTCCAAATCAAACAGGGCAAGCACATACGACGTCCGACTCTTTCCGACTCACGCTCAATGATAGCGAAACCAAGAAAACGACAAGCCAATTGCAAGTCACAAGTTCTGGCGTGAGGCTGTGATTAGTAAATAGATGTAACGTCGCAGTATTGAAGTGCATAAAATTCGAGGACGATGATACAGGGGGCTCTCACCACGTCGCGTGCCTTGTAGGCGCAGCGTACGAATGTCACTTGATCCTGAACCAAGCAGGCAGTTTCACAGCGCTCAGATCGGGATGAAGGCCGTGATGCTGCTCCTTCACGTGCGGTAGTTGCCCGGCTAAAACACGAGTCGACAAGATAGATCTCGCGGGAGGTCGAGTCGGCAGCGCGCTCACCCCGTACTGTAACCCCGTGACGGTAAGCTTGGGCATCAAGCGCCGGCCATACAGCGGAGAGAAGTCAGGATGTCGTGCGCTAAAGGAGGGATTCGTTTCCCTGCTGTGTGGTTTAGCGATCCCTTGGCTCTTGTCGCCGTGGAGGGAAGTCCTAGGAGAGACGGCTTACTGGAGTAGGGAAAGCTCTCGGGAATATCTCGAAGCACGGTTATGGCGCACTTAAGAAGCAGGCTAACGTGTTATGCTTGTTCTGGCGCAAGGACGACGGCCGCCGGGGCGGCACCGCCGATAGTATCTGAATGTTTTGTGCAAACCAGCGGGCCCTTCACGAGTCAAGAGAGAATATCAAGGGCGTGTTGCGGCGCCGATCGAGCCCGGAGCCGTCAACACGCCCTCATAAGTTTGTTGATTGGTCTACGATCCTGTCATCCTCTTGCTGGCGCGAACCTGAATTCGAAAATGTGTGGTCAGGCTTTTCGAGATGGCAGGGACCGTCTTGTAGTCAGGGATCTTCGTACATGGTTGTTGTTCGGCGCACCTGCTTTTCGCTTAAGCACCAATGCAGGACATCAGTTTAGGTTTAACCTGACCAACAGAGTTGACCGGATCTCTTGGTTTTGCTCAGGGCTTGACACAGCTCAGGAGTCAGGGCTCGACACAGATTATGCTGCAGAGAGAAAGATCTCACGAGCAGTTCGACAACGACTCTTTCTATTCGTAAACAGAGATACGAATGCGACGGACTTTGATAACGGAGCATCCAGAACCCGAACAAGCGACTTTTGCATATCGGGGCATGCCGACTTTGGGGACGGAAGCAGTCGGATAGAGCAGGTGCTCGAGCCGAACTGCTTCGGACGTTTTCGTAAGAAAATCGCGCGGTCGGTTTATCCGAAGCCAAGAGCGGCTCAGGTCTAGCTGTCTGCAAGCGCAGCCGCGTAGATGATGGTAGAAGGCTCTCTGTTATTACGTGGCGGCGAATGTGCATCTGCAGGCTGCATAGACAGATGGAATCGATTGCAGGACAGCAGGAGCGTTGATAGACAGGATCTGCCTTCGGTACAACGTGCTCAAGAAGGGACCAGAACAGAGAGCTGATGGTCGCAAGAGTGGAAAGCCACCAAAGTCAAAGTCGAGAAGTGCAACGACTGGAGTACTGTTTGGGAAAGGTGCGATAGAGTAAGAGAGGGCTTGACGAATGACGTGGTCAAAGAGCTGGATGGTTATGGCGCGCATCCGAAGCCGTGCTTCGAGGCGTTGAGACTCCCTGGAGCTCGTCATTCGATCAGTCAAAGATTCCCAGTTGCAGTGCGTGCAGCATCTCGCGAGTCTGTACTGTTTGTCATCACTGGCAAGTTGCTGGAGGTCCTTTTTTCATTCTTCTTCGTCCACTCTAGAGCAGTTGGAAGTCAACAAGCGACCCGCTTTCTTTTGGATACAGACCCGAGACCCCTCGTGTGCTTGACATTCTTTTGATCCACCGTGGTCCACACGGATCTAATCCATCAGCCAGCCCGTGCACCGATTCCTCTCAGAGCAATCAATCAGCATCATCGTCAATTGTGAGCGATACCAGCATACATCGCGTCAGGGCGCGTTCTTACAGAGATAGAGATAAGTCCTCCTTTGGACACGCTTGACAGCAGCTGCAGGCTTCTTCTGTACTTCGTACCAGTACGAATTGCAAGCTTTTTCAGCTTGCGACACGCTTGGCAGCGAACCATCTTCTGGCACTTTTGCACAAAACGGACTTTTCGGCGTTGACAGAAATTTCGGCCGGCCGCCGTTGGTTCCTCGACGCACTGCAGCATTGAAGCAACGCATTGCCCTCGAGCTGCCCACTTCCTCTACTCGACTTTTGATTGTCTTGATCTTTCCGCGTTTAGAGCTCGGCCTGGCTTGCGTCTCGACAACTAGTCGCTCTTGCCTACTCGAGTCCTCTACACGTTTTTGTCTGGCAACTTCGCAACTGATCTGCTCCACACCCGCGTCTTCGTGCCCGCCAAATGCTCTCGCCCTAAAGGGCCCCATTATTTCCCCCTCCAAACCACGACATCATTGACATCCTCAACATGGAGAACCAATACCCCTCCACCACCTACATGCCTCAGCCCACCAACTTTGCGCCCTTCTCGAGCTACGCGTCGCACCACCAACAGCAGCAGCCTCACCAGCAACACCCGCAGCATCAGCAACAGCAGGCCCAGCAACAACAAGTTCAGCAGCAACAGCAGCAACAGCAGCATCCCCAGGGCCCACCGCAGCAAGAGTCTTCGCGCGACAACCACAGCCACAACCAGACCCTGCCCCCTCTGCACACTCAAGCCGCGAACTTCGGTCAGCTGCCCTCTTTGTACAACGCCTCTGGTAGTCACCCTCAGACCCCCACTTCCGTCCACACTCCTACCACTTCATCTATGGGCGCAAATGGCCTGCACGCTTTCTCGCAGCAGCAACAGCAGCACCAATCGTCGCCGGCGACCACTGGTTCGATGCTTCCTCCCTCGTCCACTTACATCCCCTACTCGACTTCGCAATCCACCCTGCCTCCCGCATCCACTGCTACCAGCGCAGCCCAGACACCAGCTCAGGCCCGCCTACCCGACTTGCGCCCACTTCAGCCCCAGGCTTCTTACAACTCCATATCGACGCTGCCTAGCTTCGGCGCATCGGGAATTGTAGGCGCACAGCCATACATGCAGAATCATGAGGCGGAACCTACCCATGTTGTTGGATCGCAGGGAAGACGTGGCATCTTGCCCAGTGCCCCTGGTCGTGCAGCTGCTCCTACACCTGGTACTGCCGCTGCTGCCACAAGCAAGTCAATGATTCCAGCAAAGGACGCAGATGGAAAGTTTCCCTGCCCGCATTGTAACAAGACATATCTCCACGCCAAACACCTGAAGAGACATCTTTTGCGCCGTGAGTCATTATCCTGTTTGATCATGGAAAGATGGAAAACTAACAGCAGACAGATACTGGAGACCGACCTTATATGTGCCACTTATGCAAGGATACCTTTTCGCGTAGTGATATTCTTAAACGCCATTTCCAAAAGTGTTCAATCCGTCGCGGTAACCCTACAGGCGCGAACCATCTCGCTCACCAGCGCAGGAATACCAACGGTTCTAACCGCATGTCTATCAGTAGCACTGAGCCAATAGCTCTCGCAGGTCTTGCAGAAGCTGCAGGTGTAGGCGCTCCTTACGCTAACGGAACCGTGTTGAATGGCGTTACCAACAGTCCTACCGTCAACGGAGAAGGTTCTTCGTACGCGTCGAGCGTGGCCTCCATCTCCAACCGTTCGTCTCGTGCTAACAGCCTGATCCACCCGGGTGCCATGACTAGTGATGCTAGAGGCAGCCTCGCAGGTACGTATAGGCGTGGTAGGCTTGACCGTGAACAGCTCTTGACCACTTCTGCAGGCTACCCCAACGGTGTCCCTTACAGTGGCATGCGTCCTCATTCAGCCTCGAACCCCATGCCGCCAAGCTATAGCTTCCAGATGGCCAATGGCGGTCAATTCTACCCTTCGAATGTCAAGGCCGAAGAGCAGGCACCGAATGGCTATACTCACCAGCCTCCTCCAATCGCCGAAAATCGCCAACCCAACGGCGTCCCTGATTGGTCCATGTTCGCGCCTCAGCATGCTCACGACGGCTTCATGACACAGTCTCATCCAAGCCAGCCGCAGATGCCTGTCAAGACCGAGGGCGGCATGGAAGGTCACAGCTACAACTCGTCGAACGAGCACAGCAACGAGCAGCAGTTCTTTGGGGGTCTCTACTCACATCCGTCGGGCTTCGGCGAAGATTCAGGTGCGCACCACCTGTCTGGTTTCCCAAACTGGAACATGGATCTCGTGCAGAGCGATCCGTTGCAGGCCAAGGCCAATGCGTTGCTGACGTACGTACTTTCAAACAGAACATCCTCAAGCCATGACGCTTGCGACGAGATGAGAAAGTGCTTGACTGTTGAAAACATCAAGCACTTCATCGAGAAATTCACCAGCTTCCAGGGTCACTGGCCGATCATCCACATGCCTACTTTCGAAATCCTCAAAGCCAACGATGGCCTCGTCTTAACCATCATTTGTATTGGTGCCGTCTACTCCGAAAAGCGCGACCTCTACCAAGTCCGAAGAATGATGGAGCTTGTCAAAGACGCTGTCAAGAACGGTTCAAGAGTCCACAACGTCATTATGGGTGTTGTGCAAGAAGGCAACCAACCTCTAGGCTCGCTCGAATCCGATATCGAAGAGCTTCAAGCTTTGTACATGCTCAAGGTATTGTTCTGCTGGCACGGCACACCAACTCAGCGCGCGAATGCTAGGGAGAACTTTGACAGCGTTGTTCAAATTGCCCGACGAATGGTCATCTCGCCTGCAGCGCCCGGGCAAGCCACTTACAGCGTCCTTCACCAACCCGGCCCCATCTCCCAAGATGCGCTTTCTACCTGGAGCTGGTCTTCCTGGATCGCGCAGGAGAAACGCAGCAGAGTCGCCTTCACCCTATTTCTGCTCGACGCCGCTCTTGTCATGTACTTCAACAATGAGCCTAAGTTTGATCCGTTCGAGTTCCGCTTACCACTACCTTGTGACGACGCTGCTTGGGAAGCTAAAACTGAGCAAGAATGTCGTGATGCGCTTGGTCTAAACGGTCCATCGAAGCTAGTCCACAACGTTTGCGGTAGTCAACGACCTCGTCAACCTGACATGAGAAGTGCTATGCGAGGTCTGATGGAACCCAACTATACGTTCTCATCGCGGTCCACGAACATCTACTCCAAGTTCATTCTCATCCATGCACTTCTTGTTCAAATCTGCAAGTTCCAACGCCCAAGCTTCTTGCAGAACATCACAGGCCAATTTGGACACGGTGCGACGGCAAGCGGTCCTGGTACACCACTCGGACAGAACGACTGGATTGCTTCAGACGGCAGCAGTAACGTTGGCACTCCTAATGACAAGCAGCAGGTTCAGAATGCACAGATTCAGCCTGTTCTCAAATCCATCCAGCTCGCCATGAGCAAGTGGAAGTCAATCTGGGATATGGACATCGCTATTCAATACCCACAAAACGGCATCAGTTACCGACGTTTCGGTTTCTCACGAGACGGAATCCACTTCTTCTACCTCGGACAATCGTTGCTGCGTTCGACAAAGGCCTCCGAGTGGACAGCACCGCCAGATCTTCGCTTCTTGCAGATCATGGGTCTACTGAAGAAGATCAAAGGCTTTGTCTCGAATGAGAACCTTCAGGGTGGTCTGGATACTGGTTCTGTTGGCGATATTGACGACACTTACGGAGTTGGGGACCTCACACTCGACATGAAACTGCTGTTCAAGCCCATGGGAGAGGCAGATAGTCCGATAGCAGGCGTTCGCACGGATACGACACGATGATCTCAACGACACATCTTTGGCATAAGCACATTTGGCACCGGATTTCGAAAGCCAGTGATCCTGGAAGATCCTTTTTTTATTTTCTCGATGAAGTTTGTACGACGAAACAACAGTCAAACAACTTCCATCTCGACGCAACAACGCAGTCGACGATTTTTTTTACCTCCTGCACAAAAGTTCGGGAGTAGGACAGCAGCCTGTCCTTGCATCCCGGTTTACGCATTCCTTACGCATTTCTTTTTCTATCAGGAGTCGGTGCATAGAAGAACGCCGGAGTTCTAACAAAAAACATAAACAATTTTAGATGAATGGGGAAGGGGGAAGATCTGGCCCACTCGCTTTATGCTAAGTGTCGCTGGCATGAAGTTCTGATGAGTCTCTTGCTCTTCTTCCTTTCTTTTTTCTTTTGTTCACATCGCATTTCAAAGGAGTCGAGGCGATATGTAAGCAAAAACACGAACGGTACGATGGATGCCTCTTTTGTAGATTTTTAAAAGGATGGTCTCACGACCGGAAGCTCGATTCAAATACAAGACTTGTATCAAAACATTGAACATCAAACCTTTCCTTATGTATCGGTCTTATTGTGCCTTCTCTCAGAGCGATGCAAAGTCCCGCTGTGAGCTACAGAGATGCAGCCAAGGACAGCTGAGAAGGCAGATCTTGTTGGTAAACCTTTCTTTGTCATTCCTGATATGATACAGAAGGGTACATAAGGTATCAACATGCACGTGGTATCAGAGGAACATCTACGAAAAGCTGTCAAGATCAGGTCTCTCGGTCATAACTTCCTGCAGGAGTCGAGAAGTCAACGTGCAGATGGAGGAACGAATATATAGACACATCAACAGAGGGTATATATGAGCTTCAATCGTTAGCTAGATTAATCACTTCTGCTTCCTCTCTCGAAAACGAGGCGGCATCACTAGAAGAAGGACCATGCGTCACCAGGGCTACACTTCTGGCTCGATCCAATCATTTAGCAGTCGATCGTCTTGCTCTCTTACCCGAAGGCTGGCCGTCATTGCCAGATGCAGGGCGCTTCTTGCCCTTTTCTTTAATAATTTTGATATCATCTTCAGAGCTCTTGACCATATCAAGACCCAACAACTCCCTTGTCTTGAAAAACTCCCAACATATTCCACTCACCCTGAGTTTGCTACCCTCAGATGGCCCTCTCTTTTCCATGAACTTCGTCAGGGCAGGCCTTGCGATTTGGCCCAAGGCTAGTCTGAATGAATCAATGTCCCAATACCACCGTGCGTGAATCGGGTTATGCATGCGCGGACTTGATCACAGTCGAGATCTATGGTTGTCGGGCGATTTGTCTCTTCTTCATAGTCGAGTTTGTGGCTTCCGGGTTTGACGACGGATTTGAATGGGCCCTCGAAGTCAAAGTCGAGGTTTCCGTAGGTTCCGCGCTTGGTTAGGTCGATATCGTCGTCGGGAACATTATCAAGCAAGGCTTCTTGTTGGAGAATGTTCTTGGCTTCGAGCATTGATTTTGGTTTCGGCTTGTGCGTTTCCATGATTTCGTAGAGGCGGTCGTCTTCCTCTTGCTCTTTGCTGCGCGCTTCTTCCATACCCGATGATATGGCAGCAGAGTACGCTGTTGTATCTGATGCACCGAGGTCTGAGAAGACTGCTTTGCGGAACTCTTGCTTTTTGTCTTCTTCCACCTCTGCTTGATTGATGTAGTCCATGATACAATCGCGAACGAAGTGGTTTGGAACATCCGCAAGCGTGTGGTCTCGACCCAGGCGGCCGCCGTGTACACTGCCTCCTTCCTCTCCGCCCATCATTACGATTGGTTCACGTTTATCATCACCTAAGGCATCGCGATATACGATCTGCGCTTGCACCGCGCCTTTTGTTCTTTTGTGCATATCCATTGCTGACGCTAGGTCGTCCATGAGCTGCTGATTCGACTTTTTGTCGTCCTAAGACACTGTCAGAGAGAAGTCCAATCTGAGGAACATCGTAGTAAGGAAATTTCTCATACAGCTCTAGATGCCGAGAATGGAGTTTTAGGCTCTGCATTGGGATTGACAGCCTCTCTTTCCCAGTCAGGGTTCTTCTTCGCGCCATGTATTCCTGCCACGACATTCTTGTACATTTCAGTGCGACGATCTTCAGGTTGCTCCTTGATTCGTCTCTCTAGGTCCTTCATGACGCTTGTGAAAGGGACGTCCGCGAGGGTGTGCTCAGTGCCGTCTGCTCGGTAATGTTTCGTTCCTTGTTCGACAACACCACCACGGTGATCTGGTTGCTTGAAGTAGTCCGCAGCTACCACAAAGTATGCAAACTCGTCTACATCAGCATCGGACATGTCTGTATATTTCTTCATATTGGTGATTAATTGTTCATTTCTCCTTCCATCTCTGATGTGTTCGGCAAGTTCTCGGGTTTCACGTCGAGCGGTTGCGCTTTCAGATTCGAGGTCCAGAGACATTTTGATATCTTTCGGACAAGTAATTGATGGTGTATTTGGTAGATGGTAGCACTGAGGTTAGAAGACGTGCTTGCACGCGGCTGTTTATGTAGAGCAGGCATAACCCTGTACATTTTGACGTCATGCTAGGCGCGGATCTCTCACGCCTCCAGGAACCTTGTGGACGACTGGTGGGACCAGCGAGCATGAGACCACCTCTGTCCAGCTTCTATCATCTTTTGGTCGAAGTAAGAGGAATGTGAATGTCCAGGGTGACTGTTGATTCGATGTCGCAGGAACAGCTGTCGAAATGCACAGACTTCTTCTCATCTGAAGAGAGCTTGGGGAAAGCTACTTCCAGTGGACCTCCATCGACTTCTAAAGATTGTCATTGACCTTTGAAGCCTGCATATCGGTCCAGCTCATTCTCATGACTATCACGCTAAAGTTTGACAGTCGCGCATCCTGATATGCGACCACGTAGAGATTGCAAGTCGAGCTGACCGTGTCCGTGTGTCCTCTAGATGCCTCTCATATGTGCTGTGATCAAGGCCGGACACAGTATAGCAACATTCCACAATCCCTCGGCCGAGACTTCTGGTAGCGTACGAGTACAGTATGCATACCAACATGTCAAAAGGCTTTCGGCCGAGATGTCGGACTTTGAATCGTACGAGAATCCTATGTACTCCTCCAATACTGGATTCCAGGCAGCACTCGCAGGCAGCAACTGCATGCCACAACCATGCATCATCTTAATCTTATCTGATTTGCTGGCTAGATCAGTAGGTATCTTGTGCTCAATTCATGTGATGGAGTATGATTTGAATATAAAATGGGTCGAGGAAGGCGCAATTGACCATCACAACCGTCAACAGCTCCTTCTACATCTAGTCGACCAGACTGAATCATCCTTCTTGACAACTCCCGCGTTCTTTATTCCATCGTCATCACATCTATCAATCACCTATCTATCCACCAATCCAACACCATGACAGACCAACAAGACCAGCAAGCCTCTGTGCCACCCAAGGGCACCCGCCGTCCAGCTCCTAGTCCGAAATGGATAGCCACCGACCTCTACACCCTCTCCCATCTCGACCCTCCAACTGCACACAACAGTGCCACCCTCAACAATACCCTCTCCAACTCATTGAAACAAGATCTGCCTTCCATCTACTCTTCACGCACTTTTGCAAAGTTTCTCGCTCTCCAAGCCAAAGCCATCGACGCAAAGCACTTTCTCGAAGCGGGCACTCTAGGCGGATATGCCAGTATCTGGCTCGCCTCTGAGAATCCCAACCTCAAGATCACAACTTTGGAGTATAACTCCCACCATGTGGAAGTCGCCAGAGAGAATATCAACAATGCCGGACTCGGCGATCGAATTACTGTTCATCAGGGACCCGCTATGGAGACACTTCCTGCTGTGCTCTCTGACATTGACGCTGAAAAGCTGCCTAAGTTCGACATGGTCTATGTGGATGCAGACAAGTCAAACAACTGGAACTACTTCGATGCTGCTGTGAAGGGATGCAGAAAGGGTGCTGTTGTTATCGTGGATAATATTGTTCAGGGTGGATTGATCGCCAGTCAGGACAAGGCCCATGACAAGCCGGAGTACATTGCGGGTGCTAGAGAAGTTATTGAGAACGCGGGCAAGGATGGAAGAGTCAGTGCTACTGTTATTCAGACTGTGGGAGAGGGCAGTCATGATGGGTTCCTCTTTGCTGTTGTCCTGTGAACGAGACTATTCGAACTTGTGGAGGCAGCTTGTGCTGGGCATTCATACTGTTTTTGTTTTGCTTTTGCTTCTCTTTACTGTCTTTTACTGATATCCTGTGTTTCTCCGACGTTATTCTTGCTTCATCGTTGATCTAATGACAACTTCCTGATTCTGAGAATACTACATTGCTCGTGTGCTTGGCCCGTTGCTTTCTTGTCCATTCCCTGGTCACGTTCACAATCAAAGTGCTTTTCTTCACCGGCGCCCAGCTCCAAGTACTAAACTTAGTCTGTCCTTCACTTCCTCCTCTACACTTTATCATCCAGCGAAACCCATCACTTTCCAGCAAATTGGTAAGTTGGTCTACTTGGTAACCACACATTTGTGATAAAACTCCTGGGAGTTTCCTGCAGAGGTCATCGGTTCGATCCTCATAATAAGCAGAAAATTTTCACTCTGTACTTGCAAAGGTAGAATACTTTGCTGGATGGAGGGGGCTTTCCCTAGCAGCTAAGAGGCTGCTTGGTTTTTTGCTTTGTTCATGTAAGTGATTTGATGGATACTCAGTACTACGCTGCATCCCACACTGTCAACGACCTCATCCTCAAACTACACAGCTCCCTGTATGTTCGGGAATCGGGTCGATGTTGTTGACTCTCGATGAATATTACTGTTGATCATGGGGTGTGTAAAGTACGGAAGGATGGCAAGAGACGTTGATGGTCAGGCGAGAGAGCATTTCTTGGTGGCTCTTCGGGCAGAACGTGTGCTTGTGAAAGGGGTCACTGTTGAAGCGACTCTCGAAATGTATTTGTTGTTTGCTGTGATGGTATGGAAGGTGTGAGAGTACTGCAAGAGGGTCTGAAGAAGCATATGAGAACGACCGGGTTGAAGGCACTCGAAAGTTGTTGTATGTGGCGTAACAATAAATCACTCAGGACAAAGCCAAAGACTGACATATGATGACTGGGTAAGCCACAATGCCCTGTTCTTGTTTTTTGCGTGAAGTCTGAAGAAGCACGGTGGGAGGTAGAAACAGAGATAGGACAAGGGCTCCAACGTGGCACTTTCAGACAAGGACAAGGCAACGATACAATCGAGCAAATTCAGCATTGGTCAGTTCTTGGAGGATGTTTACTTCTAGCCATAGCTTGGTAGCTGGCTTCTACATCTCCCACTCGACAAACTTCTTGGTGACCTTCTTGATCTCCTTCTCAACATCTATCTTCTTCTCAGGCAGCAGACTTACGCCACCATCATCCTCGCCATTAACCTTTGCAGCCTTCTTCTTCAGGTCCTCGATGCAGATACCGATCATGGCGTGAACAGTGTAGACAGCATCGTTGCCTGCATTATGAGTATTCCACGACGCAAGCTCAAGTGCATACAAGATATGAGCCAGACCGCGAGCAGACTGCTCTCCAGTCACAGCACGCCACATGGCAACAGTGTCTTGGAAGTCAATGTTGGCCAAGTTGCTGGGATCATAGCCGAGTTTGCGGAGGTATGCAACATCTTGCTTGGTATCATGGCCCAGAAAGATGATGTTGCGTTTTTCTTCTTCGTCTTCGGTGGTTTGTTCGGGGTTCTTTCCGCTGTAGGGGTACTTGAAGCAGGAAGCGATCATGCGAGGAACATCCTTCAGATCGACAAATTCGCTTTCGCCAAATTCGAATTGGTCAGGGCAGCCGCGGACGAATTCGGAGTTGGTGTAGTGCTTGTACTCGTTGACGCGGAAGTGGCGGGCGCGGATGAATTTGTGCCAGTCTTTGCCAGTCTCGCCGTGAGGAATGTCTTTCAAGTCGCGGGTGTCGAGGGTAGCGAATCCGACCTCAGTGATCATGTTGTGATTACGCTCGTAGGACTCGACATCGACGGCAATGTAGATAACATCCGAGTCAGGAGTGTCTGTGGATGGTGGAGTAAGGCCGAGAGAAACTTGTGTGCGTTCAACCTGGCGGTACATGTTATGTTGCTGGATGACACGTGCTTCATGCTTTGCTTCCTTTGCGGCTTTGGATTTGCCCTTGTTCTTTCCGGCATCGACAGCAGCATCCATGTCGCGTCTGAAGTATGAGATGTACCCAGGTTCAGTCTCCTCAGGTCTGAGAGCACCGAAGTGAGGAGCCTTGCTGCTGAGACTGTCAAAGTCATCTTTGCTTGATGACTTGCCTAGGAAATGAGGTCTAAGTAGTCTGTGCTCGCTGTATTCGAAGGGGAAGACAAGAGTGCCTTCAGGGTTGTTGGGCATGCGGACTGCATAGCTCGGATAGGCACTATCAATCTCCTTGAGCAGCTTGTCGAATTGTGCAAGAGGGACGAAGATGGTGGGTCTCTCAGAATGGTAGTAGGGTGACTGGATATACCACCTACCCGATATCAGTCTTTGATCACAAGTCAAACATTTTGTTCTTCCAAAGCGACACCCGCGCTCGAAGATCAGAATCGAGAAGTTGAGACACTGCTCTGAGACACGCATGAGGTTACGCAGCAGACGCTACATGTGACTTACGCCTACGTATATGCTGCTCGAAGAAAGAGAGTGTATGGAAGGATGAGGAGTGTGAAATAAAAAGAGTAAGAAAGCCGATCAACTTACAAGTCCCACTCGCGTTCCCAAAACTTGCCACCAGCAAAGAACTGGATAGAAACAGGTTCGCTCTGCGATCTCTTCATGTACTTGTAAGGAAACTTGGAAACGGCGTTGATAGGCACGAATTGCATGCCCATGGGGGCAGTCTCGCAAAAGGTGTGATTGTGTGCTGCGCCATTAGTAGAGGTTGTAGTTTTCGGTGATTTGCCCAGCAGTGCGGCGAAGCGCTCTGCTTGGGAAGTCATGGTTGATGGTGTGATTGATGTGGTGATGGAAAGAGATGGTGATGGGGAAGGCGCGCGTGGTTGAAGTTGCGCCAGGTCGGAAGCTCGCACGACGGTAAAGGAGACGCTTGAGCTGGTGGAGCACCTTGAAGTGAACGCAGCAGATTTTTAGTGAAGGGTAATTACCAATTTTTGGAGAGTCCGTTATACAAGTACGACAGGCTTGTGAAGTGGGGCTTGAAAGTGAGGTGGTGAAGTCGAAGTTTGGCGGGCGTCTCCTCCAAGTTTGAACACAGCCAAACAAACCAGAGACATGCAATAACCTAGTCTTCTTGTAACACGAAAACAACCAATAGCCTTGTCATGAAATAGAAGTGGAATTCCCTGGTCGCATAGCCATGAGGAAGGCCTTGCGAGAATTGTATTTGAAGGTCGCAATGATGGGTATATACAGTAGAATGGCTGAAGGTGACAAAAAAGACAAACACCATTCGCCATGAGAAATGCAACGCTTTACTCGAAGAAACCTCCTTCGCTGTCCTCGTCCTCGTCTTGTCCGCCCATGACTTGATCCTCGTCGGCCTTCTTCGCAGGCTTTTGTGCTGCCTTCTTCTCCTTGTCCTTTTTGTCCTTCTTCTCTTTCTTCGCTCTGGCATTCGACGCCTTCTGGCCGATAGTGTCATCGTTGTTGAGTTGGGCAGGAGCAGACTTCAGTAGCTTGCCGTTCCTCAGAGCGTCGAGTTTGCCCTCTTCCATGCACTTTTCGACAACCAGCCACATGTCTGGGTCTCCCTGCTTCTCGACCTCGATCTCGTTGCCATCAGCATCCTTCTTTCCCTTGGTCGGCCACAGTGCCGAGTAGACCATGTCGAGAGGATGATACATGGAGTAATTCAAGTCAACCTTGGCCTCGTGTATTTGCTCGTCGAGATCAGCCTCGCCTTCCTTTGCTCTCCTCTCCAGCTTCTTGAGGCGACGCTCTGCTTTCCGTCGCTCAAAGAAGCGCACCATGTGATATTTGCCAATCAGGTCTTTCTTGCGTTGCTGGTTCTCGGCTTGAGCAAGGTCGTATTCGCATGACTTCAGCTCTCGCTCATGGTTGAGGCGAACATCGGCGGGCAGGTTTTCCTTGTGTTGTAACAGGCGGTTCAGACTGCGAATGCGCGATTTGATGGGGTTGACGGGGTTGGCCTTTCGCTCGAGTTTGCGGTGCGGGTTCGGGTTGACCTTGCGCTTCTTCTCTATGCCGGGGACTTGTTCTCGACGTGAAGGGTGGACTTCGCTGTGAGGACGCTTGGTTGCCATGTTTGCTGTGTATTAGGAGAAAATTGGTTTGTTGATGGAGATTATTTTTTCGAAAGATCGAGCCAGTCCCTTTGGACGGAAAGGGCAAAGTCTCGCCGACGTGTGGGGTAGCACCTTCCCGCATGCAAAAGTATGTCACGCGTGTGTAGCATACATTGGCACGAATGAGATGAAAGAGTCGACAGCGCTGCTTGTATGAACAGAAAGTTTGACTTGAAAAATCAGTGCTATAGCTATGGAAATCAAGAAATGACAGATTATCCTTCTGTCTGGCTCTCAGGCCATAAACTCCACGCTCGAAATGCAAATCAAATGTGTGTTCCTTCCCCCTTATCCCCTAAAACTCCTCCTCAAATATCGAAAAAGGTAACGCCTTCGAATAGGCTGTTGCCCATGGGATCTTTGTCCCAGTTGGTGTCATTTCTGTCCAAGCCAGCTTTGGCTCCAAACATGGCGTCCCAACTAACGTCTGGTGGTGGTGTGGCCTTGTTCTGGTCTTCCTTCTTGTTGTCGAACGTAGATTGAATGCCCATGATACCCATGCCCAGATCATCTCCGAGATCGAACTGTATGCCGGAACCGAGACCGAAGGGGTCGCTCTCAAACATGATCTTGAGACGGTCGTGCTCGCTGATGTCGGTAAAGTTGGAAGTAGCCGCTGACGTTCCAGAGTTGGAACTCGATGGTGTCATGCTAGGTGAGGGGTCCATGGGCCAGTCCAGATCAGAGTACTGTGCCCCCTCGTCGAGACCATTGAGAGTCTCACGGACCGATCTCATAAAGTTATCATCGGCATCATTGCTGTTCCACATGCTGGGTGATGTTGAAGATTGTTTGTGGTCCTCTGCCTGCGCAATTGTCTTGTCGGTTGTCGGCATTGCGACACCAGCCTTCTCCATCATAGTGTCGAGCATGACCTTCTTCTTGGGCGATGCCGAAACCGGCTCATGGTTTTGTGCCGATCGCTTCTGCCCTTGCGGTGTACGAGCGGCAGCTGGTGGCGTTCCAGGCTTGATAAACGGAGAAGGTGTACCTGCCTTGATAGTCTTGCCGGGTGTCTGACCATCAACCTTGAGGGTCTCCTTCTTGATTGTGTTCGGTCCCAGTGCAGATGGCTTGACATTAACAAGAAGTGCATTGTTGTCGATCTGTGGCATCTTCTCATTGCCCTCCATGTCGAGCTCGAACGCAGCAGCCACATTCTCGAGCAAGAAGTCGAGAGGGTTCTCGATCTGCTTGTGTGTTTCCGCCGTGTGTGCCTGGAGCTCTTCTTCTTTCTCAAAGCCACTGACGTAAAACTCGCAGTACTCATCTGCGCACTTGAACTTCCTCTCCGGTCCTCTTGGCGGTTCAACCTTGGGTTGCATTTGCCGCCTCTTGTCGTCAGGACTCTGCATCTTGATGTTAGGGCTAGGCATGCTGCCAGGGGTTGTGCCTGCATTTGCTGGTGTGGAAGCCGAACTGCCAGGCTGACCTGTCTTTCTGCGCTTGTTTGCTGGGAGTTGTAACTTATCGGGTGTAAGTCCTTGCATACTGCCATCATAGACGGGCACACCATGGGGGGAGATATGACTAACAGGAAATGGAGGAGGCACGGCCGATGTAGGGGCTGGAGGTGGCTTCGATCGGTCGCCGCTCTTAGATGCCGTTCTTGCCATAGCGGCGGTAGCTGCCAGTGGTGCTGGCGGAGGCTTGGCTTGGTCCGTGTTCTGCTGTATCTGCTCAGGCGACGAGGTTGTCTTCATCTTTTGTATGTGTGACAAGCATTGCATGAGGAATCGGCGAATGCTTGCCTCGGCCTCACCAATCTGCTGTGTCGACAGCGAGAAATAGCCGTTGATGTTGCCATCCAAGCTCATCTCACCAAGAAGCTTAGCCCTTTCGAGGCAGATTTGTCGCAAGGTTGTGTCGTTGACGAAGTTCATGGCAGTAGGGAGCATCTTGTCCAGCTTCACAATCATAACTCGGCAACCACGCAGCTTCTGAACCAGTTCTTCAAAGCTGGCGTCAGTAACTTGTTGAGGAGGACCTTTGCGGTAGGTAGCCTCCACTTCCGAAAATATGGCTGCTAGTCTGGCTCTTTGTTGCTGTATCCTGAGTTGTGAAACCTGTGCAGGCTGCGAAGCACTCTGAGCTTGTAACTGCTCGCGTTGGGCCTGCGACGTCTGCGCAGCTTGTTGCGCTGAGGGTCCATGCTGTCCTTCTAATGCCTTCGGGTTGTTAGTAGAGGACTGGGCTCTCTTCAAAGCCTCCATTTGCATTTTCTGTTGCAATTGTTGCATCGACTGTTGCATAACAGCGCGTTGTTCTGGAGCCATTTGCTTGATCTTGTCAGGGTGCATGTTTTTGAGCTGCTCTGGATCGAGTCGCATCGTCGGCTTCTGATTCTTATGCTGCTGCGCGTTCGGCGCAGGTCTTTGAGGTGACTGGTTCGGGTTGGGGATCTCGACAACATCATCGGTTGCACCTGACCGCTTCTGGCCCTTCTTGTTCGCAGGCGTGCTTTGCTGGGTGTTAGCAGGTGGTTGTGACATCTGGGGTACCATAGCGGCGGATTGAGGGCCCATCTGAGGCACGGTAGGAGCCATAGGATTCTGTGGCGGCATGTTGGACATCCCATTTTGTTGTTGCATCTGTGATTGTCGTAACGCTGCCAAGGCCTGTGCAGCCATAGCAGGGTTCTGCTTCTGCATCTGGCTTATCTTCCATTGCAGAACAGTCTTTCGCAGCTGCTCTTGCGACATACTCTGCCCTTGAGGAATGCGTGATCTGAAAGCCTGCATCTCTTGCTCCGTGACTTGGAGGACAGGCATGTTGCTCATATTGGGAAAGTTTTGCGGGTTCGTGTTCATGTTGGGCATACCTGCCCCGGGACCCATGTGGGGTTGTTGAGGAACCATTTAGGCAGGGGGAGCTTGACTGCCAGCCATGGCGGCGTGGTTGGATCCAGGACCTTGTGGTAATTGTCCGGACATCTGGTTGCCGGGTGCGCCGTTGGGGTTGGCCATGGCAGCGTTCTGCTTCTGTATTACAACCGACTGGTACCGACGAACCTTGTCCAGCAGATCTGGAGGCAGACTCTGCTGGTTTTGTTGCACGAATTCCTTCAGTTGGCCCCATGTTTTGACGTTCGGTGGCACTGTGCATATTTCGTTTAGGATTCTCGGGGGAAATGGTCTTGCGTCGTGTTCACGCTGTCGGTTCATCAACATCTTCTGCTGCATCTGTTGCTGGTTCAGCCCCCCTGACATGTTCATGGCCATTTGTTGTTGAGGGTTTAGGGGGGCTTGTGGAGGCATGCCCATGGCAGTATTTGGTAAGGCCTGCTGACCCATGGCTGCTCCAGGATTCAAGTTGTTCATCATCATTTGTTGCGCCTGTTGGGCTTGAATTGATTGAGGCGCTTTCTGTGAGTCGCGCATCCTTTGAAGAATTTGTTGTTGCTGTTCAGGGGGCATTCCCTCGATCTTGGCCCTTAACTGCGGTGGGAGATTCATACCTGGCGGAATCTGCAAATCTGGCTTGGAATTGGGAAAAAGGCCGGGATTGTTCGCAATTTGCTGGCTGAACTGAGCCATCATTTGGGGGTTTATCTGCTGATTGGGCTGAGGTGTGGGCTGAGGGCGAGATTGAGGAGGCGTCTGAGAAGGTTGACCAGGTGGAACCATTGGTCGATTAAGCATGGACATGGCAGGACTTTGCTGAGGGGGTTGAGTGGTGTTCAGACCACCGGGCTGCCCTCTGAGCATTTGTTGCTGGGCTTGTTGCTGCGCAGCGTTACGGGCTTGAGCTTGGGCCTGGGCTTGTTGTTGCATCTGGGTATTCCTCATCTGGGCTTGAGTCTGCTGTTGTCTCTGAGCCATCATGTTCTGGATCTGCTGCTGGTTGTTCTGCATGGCGGGCTGCATGTTCATCTGATTCATGTTGGCCATATTGGCGGCCGCGGGGTCCATTCCCATGTTGTTGTTGCTGGCTGGAACGACGAGCTGGCCCTGATCAGCCATCTTCATAGCGTCGGCCTGTTGACCGGCGAAAGACGAGAAATCTATCGGTCCGCCTGCCTGTCCTTGTGCTCTCCTCATTTTCTCGGTGCTGAACTTCTTCACAGCGATCTGCTGGAAGTGTTTGACAACCGGGTCAACACCTTGACGCTGGTAGTACTCCCGCTGCTGAGGAGGCACGGTGGCTAGAATACGCTGACGCATGAGGTTCCGTTGATCTTCGGGAACCTGAATTATCAAGCTGCGTGCAAGATTTGCGATTTGTTTTTGTTCGTCTTGAGTGAAGGTTTGCGTTTGCTGGTTTTGGGCCATTTGTTGTTGCGGCTGTTGCTGCTGCTGAGGTGGCGGCTGTTGTGGAGGTGGTTGCATGTGAGGTTGCATGTTCATTTGGGCCATCATTTGCGGCGCCATGGACATCTGTGGAGCCATTTCACCTTGGTGTGAGCGACTGGGCTGCATTTGCATTCCCATGGCTTGTTGTTGCTGTTGCTGTGCCTTCATGCGCGTTTGTTGGTGTGCCTGACTGATTTCGTTCAGTTTCTGCTTGATTCCCGCCATCCATTGGTCCTGTGCCAAGAGTTAGCACGTGGAAGTGAGCAAGTTATGGCAGAACAATAGTCGTACCTCGGAGGGGCTGTTGGTGACGATTTGGCTTTCGAAGCGCATTGCCATTTGGACGGCGCTGCCCAAATCATTCGTGTTGTTTAGCAAACGCAGCGCTTTCACTCTGTTCACATATGTCAGTCACATGAGCGTCGAGCAGTCGGAAGGACCGTGAGACTCACAACTGAAGGATGCACATGGCACGAGTGCGAGGGTCGAATGTAGCTTGCCATCCGGTGTGTATAGGAGTCTTGGCCAATTCTTGCACGATCCTGGCCAGGAGTTCGTTTTGGTGTTGTTCGCTCGGGGGTTGTGGCCTTTGCTGCATTTGCATGCCACCTCCCACCATAAAGGCATTAGGATCCATGGCGACGGTTGTGCTGGATCAGGTCGAGTCGAGAGTGGCAGCGACGGCACGACGGCCAGAGACAGGGACGGTAGTGGAGAAGTTGTCGAGCATACACGAGTAAGAGAGTGTCGAGTAAAAACAAACGTCGTCGTGGAGGGGCGTTCGTTCGTGGCCTTGAAGGGCGCGTGTCACGAGGGTAGTCGAGTAGCACCGGGTCAAGCAGTAGGCAGATGACACTAGGTGGGTAGCCGAATGGGCTTTTATTGGCCAGCAATATCCAAGAGCAAGAACTGGCAGTGCTTTGTTGCGGAAGGGTCGTCCAGTTGTATCGTGTCGAGAGGCAGTGGGGGGTGCTGACTGTGCTGTCTCACTGGCGCAGGAAAAGGCCGCGACTTTCTGTGCCAGACGTGTGTCAAACAAGGATGCACGATGGCTGCGTCCCGGAGGCTCGGAGTGTGGGTAGCCAGAAAAACACGGCTGCAGTCTGTCGATCGAGGCGCTGCTCTGTCGTCGGGGAAGGATACTGGAGTCGACTTGCAGATGGATCGAAGGGAGCGACGAGGACAACGGCCGGTCTGACGAGGGCGAGACGAGTGGAACAGCTCGAGGGCGCGCCCACCGCTCAGAGTCAGCTTCAACACGTCTGCTGGGTGTTCGTAGGATAACGTCTATAATGTCCGTGCGCCGCCCTACTATTATTTAGTCCTCATGCCTGCAGGGGTCTGCTGCAAGACAATTGCGACAACAAGAACAAAGAAACGCCTTTGATTTGCCTTCCTCGTCCTGCTGCTCCGGATATACCACAGTCCAACTATCCTGCTGCATTTTGTCCCACTGCTGCTCGCTTTTTCAGAAATCCATTGCGACTTTCAGGACTCCATTTAGGAGCCAAAACCTAACAGCACTCCCGCATGGGCTTAAACTCTGGCGCGCCACTTGCTCTAGTCCCGACAGCTTGCTGCTCCTTCCCATATCACATCCCCTCCATTTCGCTTCTCACCTTGAGCCTCTGCACTCTGTAAATTCTGCATTCCCATCTGAAGCCTGGCATCATTGCTGTTGAAATGTTTTTGCATCTCCCGTTGATCTCATCTCGACACGACCTTCCGTCGAGTCGTGAAGGTTGCGGAGAGATGGTGCATTGATGAACGGTGACTGCCAAACCTCCGACAGCTCTCGTCATCGCCTGCCCTTTTTGTGGCTTGACCCTGTCTAGCCTCGACCTCCTGCTTCTCGACCTCCGACGAGACCCAATCACTTCAATAAAATGTCCGTCGCAGATCCACGCCCTGCCCATCGTCAAGCAAATACACACCCATGCTCACACCTTCACCGTGTCAGAAGGAGAATTTTATATTCATGTTCACGTCCTCCTTTGTTAGCGTACACAAATTACCAATTCTTTTCCACATCCGACGCACCCAACGGCGTTCGGCAGTTTGACTCGTTTTAGACAGCGTAAACCACCAAAGGAGGTTTTAAAAACCCCCGTGGCCAAAACTATAACGACACCGTTGTCAGCCTCTTCGCTCGATCATGATATATCACCGATCGATGCCCTGTCAGATGAACGCTCAGCTGAAATCCCATCGTGTCGGGTATTCTACAGAGTCAAGTTTTGCGAAGGGCTTTTCTATCTTGCAAATGACACTTTGCAAACTTGTAGGCCAGATCAAAACGCGCTTTGCGACACGCGCCGAAGGATCTGCCAAATCACATCGATTCACTTTATAGGCTTACCGCAGAACTCCCTTGACCCTGAGACAAGATTGTCCTATTTCGACAGCAGATCACTACCTAACAGCTACACAAACTCCGGGGCTCTTGTTGTGGACCAGCAATGCTTGCATTTGCACTTTGCTGCATCACATTTACTAGCATCATACCGGGTGTTCGGATTTGATGGGTTCAAAAGTATTGATCATCGCAGGTCACGCGGCCTTTGCTTTGCCTTGTTATGCATGCATGGTTGTTTCGAGTGCTGGGCATCTTTCGACTTCCGGTCTTCTCCAGCATGGCAGGCGCTCTTATTCCTTTCCTGATTGACAGGTAGGTTGGTAAAACAATCAGTCTCTGTGAGCGGTTCTGCTATCTCCAAACGATCTGTGTACTGCTATGGCTACTCGACAACACCAATAGATGCACGTTAATAGTTACCATCTCATTTCTCCCAGCAGGCAGAAAGTTGGCTATAAAAAGGCATGAGGGTGTTCAAAACAGGAGTGAGTCCAGAGAGAGAGAGATTTAGCTTGTTCATTTGCTCATCGTTTGTTCTTTCTCATTCCTTCTGAGACGAGGGAGATCCTATCAACTTCTACCCTTCTTCTTCTTCTTCTGCACTTTTGACTTGCCTTTTCTGCTCTTCACTTGGCTCGACTCGGTATCGTCGGTACCGGCATCGTCACCCTCGTTTGCGTTCTTCGGAGCTTGATCATTTCCAAAAGATCCATCCCCCAAAGATACCTGTGGCCATCCTTTGGCCGCCTCAGCATCATCTTCCAACGATTGCAACAAACGCTCGGTCTCCTCCAACTTCGATAGATTCTCCTCATACAGATATATCTCACCAACCATCTCAGCTTCCAGACGGGTCCGGATCTTCTGGTGCATGTTCGCTCTCATAGCAGAGGCGCTGATACATTCGCAGAGTTCCTCCATCATCTTTCTGATACTGGCACAGGCCTGGAGATATCTGTCTTCAAGATCCTTGACGCGCAAAAAACAATCGACGCATTTTGCTGGCGATGTCTTGTTGCGGGAGTGGGATGAGTAACAGTTTTGGAATTTGAGAGCTTCTGTATCGCGAGTTTGGCGGAAGCTTTGAAGGTCCTCGACAAGACGGTCGAATTTGCGTGAGATTCTGCGGTGCTCTCTGGTGTTCATCAAGCATTCTTGTACCAAGTCGTCGATGATAGCCTTTGCAGTCGTCGTTGATTCTGATTGTGTTGTTGTGGGTAGTTCGGTTTGCTCAGGAACTGCAAGCCCGTCAGTCACATTCCTGAGGTCAAGTTGATGTAAGATCAGGGGCACAGAGACTGCACTTGGAGGGCTCAGCTTCCTCCTGGCACGACGGCGCGACATGGCTATCAAAAGACACAATGGAATCGGGACGGATGATCGACGCCTAGAGATCGGCTGCATCACGCCCTCCCTGAGCATGACTCCGGGTCTTGATGTCCCTGTGTCTTTAAATAGTCCATCTCGCAGCGCTCGATACCGGTAAAGTCTCTGATACCCTGTGCGGTAGGCGACTAACATACCATTGTCGGAAGAGGATGGATCTTCGGTCTTTTCTGAAGCCACTCCAGACTCGAGCTCTGGTTGCATTTCGATACTGGTACTGGGCTTCTCTGGCAAGATCTGAGCATCCACAGTGATCTGCTCTTCGTCACCAATTCGAGCCGATGTTGTTGTCGATTCGTCGAAAGGTGACTCTTTGGTCTCGTCCACATCCAACATAGGATCTGGCAACGAACTTTCGTCAAGCACAGTGGTCAACATCTGGGATGGCATGTCGACAGGGCGATGCTCGTTGTCTGGAGAAGCAGCGAGTGTTTGGGCTGGTGCATGTGTCTGCATTTGCGCGGTTGTTTGAGGTGGTGCTGGTGTTTGAGCTTGCGATGCTGTTCCGTTGTCCTGACGGGACACGCGAGGATTGGTGTGCCTCAGACCCATGTTGGAGAACATCTGCATGAGCTGCGTCGGAAAACTTGAACTGAGCGGCGTGAGCTCAGGAGAAGAGGCTGTCGAGAATGACTCTGGTGAAGGTGATTCGGAGGAGTCATCGTCGAAGTGAGGATCAAAGTTCTCGAGGAACCTGCTGGCTAGTACGGGGTAAGCAGAGCGATATCAGGTAAGTTGGCAGTACTCACCCCTGAAAGATGACATCGTGGTGTTGCTGATGGTGAGCAATAGCGTCGACCAAGTCGCGTCAATGTTTAGGTTCAGCTTCGTTGATGGATCATGTTGCCATGGGTTTTGTCGTTGTGAATTCACAAGTTTGCTCTTCTAGGGACCTCTACAAGCACTACGGACGCAAGCAGAACGTTCTGCTATGCCAAAGCTAGACTGGGAAGTTTCCTATATCAAACATCGCCCCACGACTGGCGTGTAGAATGGTAGGTAGCAATCAACACATTCTTGCTTCTCTATCTTCACGAAGGGTCTCTGGAGCTCTATACCATGGGTAACGGTGAGCTTCATCGCATATCTACCTGCCGACAAATAACCAGATGGTATTCTACTATATCTAGGAGCACAAAGAGGTATGCTAAACGTGTCAAGTGAATTCTTCCTGCAGTCGAGCATCGATCACGATCATGTTTCTACAAACACACCAGAGGATTGTGGACATAGCACACAGTATATCGATACGCTACAACTTATTGTTGTATATTCCTCCAAAATGCGTGTTCAAGAGGATATATTTGGTCAGGGTCAGCAGAGGCATCTTTACCCGATAAGGCAGATCTGGGGTGGCGGATTTCCGGGCGATAAGGACCCTGATCAACCTCGGCGACGATAGGCCAGTCGTTTCGCAAACAGAAAGCGATGGCCGAGTCTAAAGGCCAAAAGGGCAACAACGACCGACGACTGTAGGCATATCTAGAGGTAGGCACGACCGACTCACGCTTCTCCGTACTTCTCAATTCATCTTGCCTACTCTTTTGCCGTTCACAAGTCATCACATACTACATACACAGACATCGTCCTCTCTATACTGCATCTATCGAGCATACACAATCGCAACAATGGCACCCTCGGCTGTCTCAGCTCCCTCTCCCACAATGGCCATTTGCCCTTCCAAACCAACAAACCCCGGCCTCGCTGTCGAGAAGAAAGAAAAGACTCCCCTCGAAGCCATCAGCCAAGGCGTCTGCCTCCCCGGCATCCCAAAATACATCTCTTTCGATGCCCACCGTCGCGACATGCTCCAACATATGGCAGGCGCCTTCCGCGTCTTTGCCCGCAAAGGATACACAGAAGGCATGAGCGGTCATATCTCCGTCCGCGATCCTGAAAACATACATACCTTCTGGACAAACCCTCTGGGCAAGCACTTCGGCCTGTTGAAGGCTAGTGATATGATTCTGGTGGATTATGAGGGTAAGGCTATTGGCGGTAACATGTCAAGACCGGCCAATGCGGCTGGCTTCTTGATTCATTCGGCGGTACACAAGGCAAGACCTGATGTTATCGCTGCATGCCACACACATTCTCCATACGGAAAGGCATGGAGTACGTTCGCCAGACCATTGGAGATGCTGAACCAAGATGTCTGCTACTTCTACGGTGAAGCCCAGGCTGTCTACAAAGAATTTGGCGGTATCGTGTTCAACGAGGAAGAAGGCATTAAGCTTGCCAATGCTCTGGGACCAAAAGGCAAAGGCATGATTTTGAGAAACCATGGCTTGTTGACTGTGGGAACCACAGTAGATGAAGCTGCGTACTTGTATACGTTGATGGAGAGGAGTTGCGAGGTGCAGCTGCTTGCTGAGGCGGCGTGTGCGAGTGGTATCGAGAAGGTCATTGTGCCTGATGAATCTGCTGCATACACCTACAAGATGGCTAGCGATCCTGATGCTCTTTACGAAGAGTTCCAGCCTGATTTGGAGTACGAGGATGTCATAACCAATGGGGACTTCAGGAACTGAGGACTTCATGGGGTCATCGGTGATCTCCACGTGTGCAGATTGTACTACATAGGCAGCTATAGAAATGCACAATACTTTGATAAAAGAGGAAGCATCCACTGAGAGTTGTGATATCATTGGTGCTCAATGGACTTGTCTATCATCTAGAAAGGACTGTGCATTTTGATGGCTTTAATTAACCCTATGTATCGTCGTGAAAGTGGAGCGCGAGTTGCATAGTTTAGCAAAAGGAGAAGACGTAGTTGAAATGGACGAATTCAGAACTTTCTTCTGTTACCCAATTCGAGCCATAGTGACTCTCAGAGTCAGTCTCATCATCCGAAAGCTCCCTTGTATTCAACTTTGATCTTCTCTGCTGCAAGAAGATCGTGTTACAAGAAGCAAACACACCAATTCTGCTTTCCAATTCCTAAACATTCGTGACCAAGCCTCTACCTGGGAATCATCGCAACCTCAACACTCAGATGTAGCGGCGTTTCTTCTGCTTCGAAGCAAGTGCCTCAAGCTTGCGCTTGCGTTCGAGCTTCTGAAGAGTAAGTGCTTCCTTCTCAGCCGTAGATAGGAGAATGGGCGACATGCTCAGCTCCTGATCGTACTCGTCATCGTGTTCGTGGATAGCAGTGTCGTCATGCTCTGATTCATCCTCCCTCTTTCTCTTCTCTGGTTTCTTTGTCTGTGAGATCAAACTTTTCAACTGACGCTGACGTGCCCATCTCTTGTGAGTCTTGAACAGAAGTTTGAAAGGACTTCCAGGCGAGTGCATCTGGATATTTCCCTTGTTCGAGTCGGCAGCTGTCTTTGTACGTGGAGGAGTGACGGCTTTCTCATCATCGCCGGCCACGACTTCCTTCTCAACAGGACCAAGTTGACAGACCACCATATCACGAATCAGCTTTGCCTGACCAGTAACATCCAGACTGGGGAAGTTGACATCGAGGACTTTCCAGGCGACTAGGAAGGCACGAACGTAGCTTTCTTCCACGGTGATCTTGCCTTGACGGAGGACTTGGGCGAGATTGTAGAGTTCATAGGCGGTAAATTCAGTCTCGCGGAGATCGGGCCATAAGGTCTGTGGTTGTTAGTGGGAGAGTGATGAATCTTGTGTTCGAGAGAATGCTTACTTTGATCTCTGAGATGGCTTGGATGGCGTGTGCTTGGGTGAAATCTTTGTCGACGGTGATCAGTCTGCTGAGAGCGGTGTCGAGCGCTTGAGTCTCAGGGGTATGAGGGTTGTTGTCTCTGTCCATGTCCGGTTCGTTGATCTGAGATTCTGCCATTGCTGGGTGATTTCTTGTATGTGTCAGTGACTTGGCTGAATCGTGATATAGTAGATACATGAACTTACTGTGCGTAAACAGCACTGCTGTAGGACAAGACGACAATGTGGTCAGAGAAGAAGGGGGTGTTGTGGACTGAATCGAGCAAAGCGCAAACAAACAAAGCGCAGGCAGTCGCTCCTTCAGAATCCAAAACTGCCTCTCTCGTTCTTGCCTGTTTGGATGTGTTTAGACTGACTCTCAATGGTCCTGCTTCTATCAGTAGACCCACTGTGACTTTTGATAGTGACACCCAGCTCAACCAACGGCCACGGCAGATCCACTAAACATCTTACCAGCCCTTCACTTCTACCTAGTGGATATATTCACCTTAACTTCCCTTTACCACTGTAATCGGCTGAGTGGTGTAACGGCTTACACTCACGCCTACTTACGAATGCGGTAATAAAACCACCGTTCAAATCCCGCCGTGTACGCCTTAATCCATGTATTAGCCAAATGTCCGACATTTGGTGGCTATGATCAAGGGGTGAGAACGGGAGTTTTCCCATAGAGCTTCGGCTCTGGTTTTTTGCTGGTTCTGTGGGAGAGAGATGTGATAAGTATGTTTTTGCTTGGTGGTGGTTGGAGGTTGTGTGGTATGGAATGGTGTTTGATATGGTTATTGGACTGACACTTTGATGGAGGGGAGTTGAGAATCACTCTCACACTTACTATTCAAGCATTTCTTAGATGCCTTTATGAGATACTTACCTTGTAGTAGCTAGGTTACCTTGGTAATAAGCAAATCAGAGCAATGCGGCCATTCAAATGATCCATCCTAGCTTTTCGGGTACCAGCATTGCCAAAGAACTGACCTGACGAGTCGCTTTCTTGAGACTTGAGGTAGTACAAGTTCGTAGCAGCCTCCTCGTTGAGAAGGTATGTAGCATAGACGACCACAAAAATGCACAGTACCTTCGAGAAACAGGACGCATCCACTGAGAGTTGTGATATCGTCGGCTCTCTGTGGGTTCATCTACCATCTGGAAGTTATTGTACCTTTCTATAGTATCCAATCCTGTAGGAGAAGGAGAGGGAGTAAGGCACAAGTCTGTATATCCCATCTCCTTCTACGACAGTCTACAGTATAAACGTTATAGAAAGGCATGATAACTTCTAAATCAGAGGTGTGTCCAAGGAAAGCCGAGCATTTGTCGCTTCTCGATGGATACCATCCTGTTTCTCGAAAGTGTTGTGCCTTTTCATAGCTACCATGTGACATGGCTTTGCACATGGGAATAGAAATGGAATGGTGAGCGTACAAAGCAACAATCGAAAATGTATGAACAGATGTGATTCTTGCAGCAGCAACAGGTAGGAAACGAGCAGTGAAGACTTGCGATTCGACTGGAAAGAAGAACACACCTTCATTTCACATCCCAGTACCACACCGACATCAATCTACGATTCTCAATCTTCGTTGCCAACACCAAAAGCGATGTCTTCAAAAAGTGGTACCGAAGTCTAGCCACCAGGAAGAACCTCGACACCGGTGTTTGACAAAGCAAAGACATGGAAATTAGACAGTGACAAAAACATTTCCTCACGTGGACTGACTGGCGGTGAATGGAAATTGCAATCTTTGCGTGCGATGTCCTTCCTGATTTGCCCGAATTATTATCTTCAGGTTTTGCTATGACAAAATGAAAGAGATGAGGCGAGCAAAGGAGAGAAAGAGGCTTGATGTTGTCGTTGTTGCCTGACCATGTTCAGAAAATCGAGAGAAGCACAGGAAGTTGGGATGAAAAAAGAAGCTCACTCACCCGATAAGGTTGTGGAGGTGGCTACGGGGAAAGGAGATCTCGCACCCTCGTGTACCGATCTGCTTCAGGCAAGCCGGCGCGTGGTCACAATGTGTCATTCTGACATCTCATGTTTGCTTGTCTGTCTGACAACATCCGTACAACTAGCGGGTCAGGAACAAGGAACAAACGAGCAAGCAGCCGTGTCGTGTGACATTTCAGTTTTGACCCGGAGCAAACGTTCATTCGAGACTCACGATTTGCAGTCGTTGTGGTTCGTCATCAGCTTATTGCCGAGATCGAGGTCGGTGCTGGATGAGGCCATCTTGCATTGAGATGACTATCACGATGCAGGGGGGTGTTCAATTGAAGAGCTTGTCCAGTGAGAGCTGCCATGGCTGATATGAGTTGGGAAAAATAGTATAGCAACACGCGTTCTATCATTATTTCACAGGAAGATGGTATGGTAGAAGTCACAAGCATGAAGGAGAAAAGAGTGATTGAAGGCGTAAATGACATTATTTGCCAGTCCTAAGGACTGACAACCCATGATAGGGTAGTGTAGATGCTCGCTAGTTAGAGTCATATCTAAAGTGCAACAAGACGCGTCTATAACGATCGTGATGAACCCAAACCAGGCAGAAAGGGACGAGGGGAGGAGACGCGATTGCTATCAAAAATATACAGTGTGATGATCGCTGAAAGGCGAGAGAGAAAGAACAAAAATGACAAGGTTGTCTCAGGCTGTGGGCCTCGACGGGGTATCTCTTCATGCGGCGCCAGCAGAGGCTGAAGGCTCAAAGACCTTTGTGGGTTGGAAGCCAGCACGAACGACACGAGAACCGTTCGAGTCCTTGGCGATGTAGGCATCCTTGTTCTCCTGCTGTGCCTTCTTCCAGATCTCGACTTCCATACCACCACGAATGACACCGACTCTCATGGTGGAGAGCAGGTTGTGGGCAGCGTTGGAGTGGAAGTAGACACCACCGTTGAACATGGCGGTGGCGTCTTTGCCGATACCAGAGCGGATCATGGCCTTACCACCGGGGTGGTCATTGACGAAAGAGCTTGCCTCACCGTCCTTGGCGAGGTCGTGTACAATTCCTGCGACACTCACGAGCTGGCGACCGTTCTTGCATTGCTCAACATAGTCATCCCACTCCATGACAGGGAGAGACTCGAGAGGAGTTCCCCAATCGAGAGAGGCACGCTGACGATCAATCTTCTTCTGGAGCTGCTGGACGCGACCCTTCTCAATCTCGTTGGAACGGAACTGCTTGAGGTCGTAGGCGAGGCCAAGCTGCTTCCAGATCCAGATGGACCACTTGGTGGGGTCGTACTGGTGCCACTCGATGGCGTTACGGTAGTCGGAGGGGAACTCGTGGTGGAAGTTGTGGTAACCCTCACCAAGAGTGACGATGGCGGTGATGACGTGGTCACGAGGAGAATTGCGGTCGTCGAAAGGCTGGTCACCGAGCCAGTGGGCAAGGGAGTTGACACAGAAGGTAGCCTGCTGGACGAAGAAGATACGGAGGATACCGGCGTAGATGAAGCCACCGAGCCAGTCACCCCAGCCGAGACCGGCAACGAGGGTAGGGAAGAGGAGACCCATGCCGAAGACGACCTTGAGGTAGTTCTTGTGCTGCCAGACGACGACGGCGTCGTCGTTAAGGTCGGAGATGTCGGTACGGCCAATTCTCTTGGGGTTCTGCTTCATGAGCATCCAGCCGAAGTGAGAGTAGAGAAGACCCTTGCGAACGGAGTAGGGGTCCTTCTCAGTGTCGGTGTAACGGTGGTGAGCACGGTGGTCTCTGGCCCACCATCTGATGGAGCCTTCGACGGCACCACCACCGACGGCGGCGAGGAAGATCTTGAGAGGAAGAGTGGCCTGGTACGAAGTGTGGGCCCACAGACGATGGTAGCCAGCGGTGATACCGAGACCGGTAGCGAAGTAGTATGCAATTGCCCAGATGGCGGTGTAGCGGTGGAGAGGAGTCCACCAGGCCTGGATCAGACCCAACATGGGAATACCGACAATGAGGAAGACATTGAGCCAGTTGACGTGCTTGTACCAGTTGGCCTTGGTCATGGGGGTGTCGGTGATGTGAGGCCTGAGAAATTGTTAGTCTCTAGTCAATTGAACGCTGATAATCGATATCGACTCACTTCTTGGGGTCGTAAGCCTTGTTACGGTTAGGCTCGTCCTTGGAAGCCATGGGCGAGCGCTTGTCCATGTAGGCAGGGTCGACAGCCATCATGCCAGCAGCGGGCTGGTGGGAAGGCATGTTGCACGAGTTATCGAAAACTGATGCGGTAAATGCGAGAGCCTCCTTCGAACTAACGAGTGTCGAGGGGTAGGATTGGTGTGGGTGGAGGGCGCTGAAAGAGAGAAAGGAAAGCAGCGCTGGCAGGTCTCAAGTTTTTGAACCAACGCGAGCTCGGGGCAAATGTGCCATGGCCTGATAGACGAGGCGAATACTGTGGGGGAACCTACTCGTCCCGATGGCCAGAATTCACCGTCCACCGCTGACTGTTGGGCCAAACCCCAACCAATTCATCACTATGCTACATTGCATCACCAATGCCACTCCAGTGGGATTGCGCGACTTGATCACTTTGTACCTGCATTAACCTGTCTGCTCGACTGCTTGATCGCTCCGCTGCTCCGAACATCCTGTCGTTCACACACGGCAGCAACATCAACTCATTCAACGACAGCAGGGGACCCTGAGGCACTCACATTCCACCGCCAGCTGGCCAATTTTCGCCACCAAGACTTTTGACTTTATGCATGGCACGCGAAACACCCGGCCCTCCTTGCCGATCTGCTCACCATTCTAGAAGAGCTGTGCCCGAAGCCCGCGCGCTAATCCCGAGGTTCATCGTTGCAAACACGTAAAATCAACTCGAGTAGATGCCTCCAGGCGCTGTCCGTTTCTCTTTGCTTCTTCCATGTCTTGTCAATTCACCCGATCGAGTGTCCAACACCTGCTTCTTTTATCCAACTCGAAGCAAATCTCCTTGTCTCCGCGTCGAGACTCAATTTTAGATTGCCAACTCTGTCTGAGATCTGGTCGATTTTTGGTTGCTGACACTGCCAAGCATCATCTCGTGCGGAGGCTAGCGTCAGTTGAACAAAGGCGTGTCTCCTCATGCTTTCTTTCCAGCCAGATGCCCGTTGATGACTCCAGACACGCGCGCCATTTGACGTCGATTCGGACCTGCCCCCTTCATCATCGCGCGTTTTGTGCAGATATGCCTCACTGCCTTTACCCTTCAGGTTCTCTTCGTCGTCATGAATGAGCGCATCAGCCCTGTGTTTTCTTGATCCACCTGTTCCCGGAAATCGAGGGTCCTTGCGGTTACTCCCGGGATACATGAAACTAAGGTGCGTTCCCAAAGCGGAAGTGGTTGCGAGCCAATGACGACCGTTTCTATCGAGCTGCCTTGTTCCACCCGCCGCTGCTATCCATGTCCTATCCCAAGGACTTGTGTCATGCAACCAGAGTTCAACGTACAATTCTCCAATGAATGGTCATGCAACCTGCCCAACAACCACGACGAGATGGATTCACGTTGAACAGACTGGTTTCGTATTGGTCACTGATCCTTTCAACAAGAAGCAACCCCTCAGATGCCACGCTCTTATCAATCAACTCACGCACATCTGTCGTTGGCACTCCTTCAAACCCCATGCATGGCAGTTTATCAGCGCTTCCCCATACGAATGTTGACCTGGAGGAGAGCTCCGCGTATGCTCAGTGCATTCGACATTGAATATCCCTGAATGTCAGCAGGTTATTGCATCTCACCATATCTTCTCCGGCACCTGGCGCGATATATTCAGACACAAGTATCGCCCTGAACCTCGGACGTGAATCCGGATCGCTTCTGCTATCTATCTCTTGTCTGACTATCACATGCAGCAGCTTGTACCGAGTTGAGTGTTCAACGCGTTCTTTATCTTCGAGTGTTGTGTGATGCGTCAGAACTCAGATAACATATCTACGTGCCTCCAAGACCAGAAATGCAATCAATGCGCTGACTTGGCAGCTCGTTTACGCTGGGGTTTTAAACATGATGATCTCATCATAGACTCTGTTTATCTCCGCTTTGCCATATCAACAGCTAGCAAATGCAGCTTTCAGTCTATGTCCATTGATCATCGAGAGTTACAACTCAGCTTAAGCGAAAGGAGGCAGCTCGTAAGTGTTGAGGCCAACCACTCAAACATCAATACATCAAATGACCAGCATGGCAAGACTAAGCATATAAAACCCAGAGGAGAAGGCACATCTCACTTGTTTTGTCCAGTAGCAGGGCACGTTGACCCACATTCCTCCGGAGGAACAGTTTGGAACCGCGAGCCATGTGCTATGGCTCGCGGTCCGACGAGCAAATGGTCGTACTGAACGAAGTCGTTGAAACCATAGGAAGGTGACCAGGTCCACGATCCTGGTCCGGAGGTGTGTAATCTCCGTATTTGCAGTTGCCTTGGAAAATGTCGTGCAGTTCAAAAGCTACAGTGAGATGCAACTCAGCACACAGGCAGGGCGAAAACAAGAGCTTCTCGCCTCCCGTTATATCCCAAGACTATTCTGCATCCTGAAAAGGATATCGATTTTATCCCCTAGAGACATGGACCTGATGCTGCCCCTTGGCCTGACAGGTTGCTAGCTGTACATGATACATACAGCTGACAGAATTTCTTCGTTGGTAAACCTTACTTTCTCCCAAGCGCGATAATACCGTAATTCTCGGCGCTTGCAAACCTGTCATGGCGGTCTAAACTCTTTTATAAAGGCGGTACCATTTTGGCAGTCTGTTACAACTTACGTCAATCATGGAGCCACCGTTGAAGCTCATTCACTACTTTCCGCTCACGAGTTCCTACAAATGGAAGAACTACTACTGACGTCCCTGGCACCATCAGTTCAATTCCATAAACACTGGAAGCTCATGACAGCTTCATGGTTCTTGGGTGAAGATATACGCATTTCTCTCTTCTTTCCTCCTACTTTTTGAAAAAGATAGACCTCAAGGCATACATATTCCATGACATTTGTCTAAGACGACGAAATTAGAGTACCTGCTCAAGTCCACATTGCAATTAACAATGACGTTCTTGAGCAATCGTGATGGTGCATCACAGACTGTACCAAGTCCACCCTTTCTCAGCCACTATTCATGCTGCGACAACTACTGGATACCTACTTGGTTCGTAACCGACAACCATCATGAAGCTTTCAGAACAGACCAAGAAGCACATTCACCCATCTGGGATCTGGAATACATTGACGAATGAGAGAAAGAGGTAAACTCATAGTCGATAAGATAATGAGTAAGATCTCGTTACAGAGTTGAATGTGCTAGCTGAAAGAGTGAACACCAAGACCAAGCATCGTTTCCATATCCTTTCAAAGTGCAAACCAAGAACATCAAGGCTGCTGTCAGTTGATCACGTCACAGAAAGCAATGCTGACTATACTCAAACCCCAATACCTAATCTAGAAACTTCACTTTACTCACAGTAGTATCAGTGCTGCCGGGAAGGAAGGAACAAAAGAGTATAAAAAGCAGAGCACATCCCCTCTTCCACAAACTATCGCAGGGAGCAGAGAAACGCCACTGAGAGAAAACTCATCCTTCACACCACAGGCGGGCTGGATGTCATTAAGGCGAAGGACGCCGCTCACAAGCGTAGAGATCCAGGTGGGTACTATGAGGAAGTAACCAGGTCCATGATCCTGACTCCAAGGCCTACGATCTCTCATCGTCAACACGTATGTGAATTAGGTACACATCACAATGTTTACAGCAAGGTCCGTAGGGAGGAGGGGATACTGAATCGGGTCCACAGACCGCCTTGTCTATTCCTCCTTGATGGCACTGGATATAGGGGGCACAGCAAGCATACCAAAGCCATGAAGCCGAGGCGAGGAGAACAGAAATAGAGTGGATGTGGAGTGGATGTGGAGATTGATATTGGACAACACCAAACGGTCTGTGAGTGTGTTTTACAGGGAGTCCAGTTGCTGACGAGTAGGTCGGTTGAGCCTTCCGTTCTGGAGCAGGTTTCTGACAAAACAGGCTTTGGAGAGATCACTGTAGATTTTGGCAGCTTGTAGTATCGAGATGGGAAGGAGTTAATCATGAGGTTATGAAGATAGTGTCTGATTTCTGTAATCATCATACCTATCGCATAGCTAACATGTCTTCTTCGATGTCCAAGTCTTACTCCTTAGACTGCTCCTTCTCAGCATCCTCAATAATCTCTCTCATGCTCTTCGCACTCTCCGCAAGTTCCTTCTGCTCGCTCTCACTCAACTTCAACGGAATCTGTCTAACAATTCCCTTTCTACCGATAACCACAGGCATCGAGATACAAACCTTCATGTCGTCTTGATAATGACTGAGAGGCCTGATATTACACTCATCAAACAAAATCGACTTGCAGATGGAAGAAGTCACACCACCGATACCGTAGGCTGTGGCACCCTTGTGTTCGGCAATGGCGGCTGCTTTCTTCTTTGTGTCTTCTGCGATGGAGTTCTTGTCGAAATTGGTATCTGGAAGAGCGGTTTCGAGAGGGATACCGCCGACTGATGCGTGAGACCATGCGACCTGTTGTAGAGTCAGTGATGAGTTGTGAAAGAGATGTTGGTTCGAAGTGAGGCTTACCATTTGCGAATCACCGTGCTCGCCCAACACATATGCGTCAATGGAGCTAGCCGCAACACCACATTTCTCGGACAGAATACCACGCAGACGTGCACTGTCGAGGAAGGTACCGCTACCAATCACTTGCTCCTTAGGAAGACCGGAGAACTTTTGAGCAAAGTAAGTCAGGATGTCCACGGGGTTTGTGACCAAGACGATGATAGTGTCCTCGCGGAAGGGCTTCATGTCCTCAATTGCTGAGCCCAGGATCTTGAGGTTACGACCAACAAGGTCGGTTCGGCTCTCTCCTATAACAAGATCAGTACATAATCTGATTTATGGCAGAGTGATAATGTCAATTTACCCTTCTTCTGTGCCGCTCCTGCAGTGATGACGACAATATCGCATTGTCCAGCTTCCTTGTGTGTGCCGGCGCGAACCAGAGTACTCGTATCACCATGGAAAGTAGCATCAGAAAGATCTTGCACCTGAGCATCACGGACTTCCTCCTTGGGATCAACGAGCAAAATCTCTCCAGCAACAGGGTTCAAGATGAGCGAGTAGGCGATGGTGGATCCAACCTCGCCAGAACCGAGAATGGCAATTCTCGAAGTCATTGATTTTTGCGACATCTTTCTGGTTGATTGCAGGTAAGTTGTAGATCTGAGTCTGAAAGATGGCTTCTGCTGGGTGTTTGAGAAGCTGCTAGTAGGGGAGTTGAAGTGGTAGCTGGAGGTTATGAAGGTTGCTTTGGAGATGTGAGGTACTCTTGCAGGAAGAGAAGAGATCAGGGCAGGACGGAGGAGACCACTGGATCGAGAAGCTAACGTCATTTGATCTTGTTCAACAGAATTGGGAGAAAGTGGTCCTTGAGAAACGTGTTGTGGATGTTGTTGAAAAGCAAGGTAGTGACGACATAGGTGATCAGGGTGTTCCAAACAGAGCTCGTCCCATACATGTTCTTAACAAAAGCCTTCCATGCTTACCACCCAAAGATCGATTCTACAGCAATGTCCTTCCATGCGTGTAAAAGGTCTGTCAACAATCATTAGCACTACTAGAAGGACACTCTGCCAAAGGATCATGCCGCACAGGGTTGACTTTATATCTTCGTCGAGGAAGCATTGTCATGTCGGAAAGCTCGTTACAGGACGATGCACAGAATTCAGAATAGTTTGAAGTAAAAGCATTGATTCGTACTGTTCTTGACCCCGGGATATCATTGTTTTGTGCGTGGGGTCAGATCATGAACAAGCAGTATATTAAATAGTAAATTTTGACCGCGTGGAATATGGTCGTCATGTTCCGTTTTATCTCGGTACACCGATGCTGTTCCATGTGCCCTGCGCGATTGATCCTGTTTCCTCATCGCGACGAGTTGTACGGATGTCGTACGAGGTCTCTACACGTACGCCATCTTCAACATCGTACTGGCTGTGATTGGTGGTTGTTTGAACCATCTTTTCAGTCGAATGGTTGCTCTCGATGTCAAAGGAGTCTGACTGCGGAGTCCTACTGCTGAGTTCATACTCGTTGACTCTTCCCGACTTGTCGACTTCGCTATCGAGTTTGGTACCCTTGTAGGACCTGCCAGGGCCTGAATTTAGGTTGCGGCCACCTCTGCTATATCCCGATCCTCTGCCAGAAGCGTTTGGGTCGTATGGGCCTGGTCGCCAGAATGCTCTGCTGAGAACGGGACGAAGGATAGGTACGTTGATGGTAAAGATACCAATAAAGGTCTCGCGGACACCCCATCCATTAATATTTGCGGCAGAGGGGGCTGCGTCGAGAGAAAGAACAACACGAATGATAGCGGCAACGATGACAAATAGACCTGACGAAAGGACGACACCAATGGTGATTTTCTTCTTCAGAGGCATCTTCAGTTGCCAGAGCATAGGTATCGGAACCATAAGAATTGCAGCGTCGGTCAGGATGTTGGGGATGGCGACAGCAAGGAAGTTTTGTGGTCTGAAAGCACACTTCCATGGGGGTGCAGGTGAGACTTGCCAATTCATTTGTGTACTGAGATGATGTTAAACACGGATCTCAAGCTGTAGTCCTGGGGAGACTTACGGGAAGCAGCCAAAAATGAGCACAAACCAGACAATGATGTAGCTGAGGGTGGTGAAGAAGAAGAGATACTTGATCAACTTATTGTGGAAGGATCCCAGCGTCAAGCGCTTGTAGAAGAAGAGCATGGCGAACTTCATGCACCAAATGAGTGATGCGTAACCACACCAGGCTACGTATTCCAGCTTGGAACCATAGACTACGCGATCAATGTCCGCTTGTGTTGCTGTCTCGAGCCATTTCGGGGTAACTATTGAGCTCTCGCCAGTGTGGTGAATGATGTGTACAGTAACAGCATCGGATGTGTTGAAGATCATGACACCGAGACAGAAAAGATCGTCCCAGTAAAGACCCTTGATACCGACAGTTCGTAGTCGGGTTGCATAACGAGCCAGTAGGATGAACATAGAGACGGCATATAAAGCCTGCAGTAAAGCCGAATTAGCATGGCTCATGTGTTGGTGGGCTGTTGAGTCAGTTCTTACCCAGACTTCCTGCAAGATGGGATCGAGGGCCATGGTGATAGATTCCACCCTAAGGGGAGTGCAAAAGAGGCTTCCAAGAGTTGCGGTATCGAGTCCAGTGGACGATTGGAAGCCTACAGCTTTCCCACGGAGTCAAAGAGAGAACACAACAAGAAGGATGAATTCGAAACGAAAGGGCCAAGATACAACGCAAGGGCTCCAGCTGTAGTTAAAGTGAAAAGGTATGACGCTAACCGACGGGTGTGCGGTAGCATCAGCTGTGGAGTTAAACTTCGCAATGCCACGAGTCTGTTAAAACTTAAGGCGATAATCGGGTCAACTTTAGACCTGAAACGGCTGGGTATTGCCCGTTTGACTTTCGAAGGCGAGATCTGTCAGCTCTCCTCTTCCAGAAGACAGACGGGATCAAGAATGACTCGCGATTCGAAACAAAAAAAGCCATCTCGATCCTTCCGGGTCGTTTCCACTCATCCACGTGGAGGGTGAACAGTGGGAGCATCCATAAAGTGGTGTAGCTGCGAGCGTCCATCGGTATACCAAAGTATAAACTTCAGCCTTACTCCGTACACGAGGAGCGATCAGGCGTGCACAGCGGATAGATTAAATCTCAATTACCGAGTGCTTGGTTGTTAGCGACCGTGGGGTCCTGATTGGACATTCTCAGTCGTGAATCTCGGATCGTGTGGGACAAAATTCGGAACGAGACACGGATGGCTGCAAGATTGGCTGTCAAATGGCAAGACGGCCATCTCAGAGACTCAGAGTCAGACCGCTGGGCGGACGATTAGGGTTCGCAGAAGGCGTGCCCAGAAGAGCAAGTAAGTGCAAGGAGAAACGAAGATCCGTCCTCGACCGTTGCTGGTGTAATCTTGGCGGGCCAGCGGCAAGAAGCAGAAAAGGCTCCAGGCAACTGGATCTACGCCTACTATTACTCGCACTATCAATCGACGGATAGACGAACATAAGACAATATAAGCTGGACAAGGCTGACTGTTGTAGGCAGGTAGGGCTGCATATGCCTAGTTCGACAAGAGTGACGGCACGTAACGAAGCCGTTCGGCGGCAGTCCACAAAGCTCGTTTTGTGGACGAATACGGCAGCATCGGATTCGCGACTGGCAGTCGCCATCCCTCGGGAGTTGATCTGCTGTCGACCCGGTACTTCTTTGCCCTGGGTTTACAAGTGGAGCCGCCGCTCAACTTTGTGCTGTGATCGATTATGGAGGACGAGTCATGCAAGGGTTCTCGCATTTGACATCGGTCAACTCCCGTCTACTGCACGTTTGTGAAGCAATCCAGGTTCGTCCTCAATGGACCATCCATAATATTAGCCCTCTTCGCTCTAGACCGGGGTCAGATGAAGTCCTCGTTGTCCCGCTGTCTCTACCCCTCGGAGACTCAGGCAGAGCGACACTCCAAGGACTGGGTGTCTTAAGTCGAGTCCAAGTCGTACGGGCGGGAACGATGCCTTAGTGTGAAGAAGTACAGCAAATCTTCCCAATAGGTGAAGACTATCACAAGTAGGTTGACCATGACTCTCGAGGCTCACCTTCAGTCTCCGCGGCTGCAAGAATCAGATAGGCTACATGATCATTTATCAATGATTGGATCGAAGGAGAGTATATCCAAATACCGAGTCATATGGGTCCGAAGTGAGGGCCCTCTGGTGAGATTGATATTGCATCAGAAGCTTGGCGAGTGACTGCGGGGGAAGGTGGAGATAATTCCGAGCATCAAGATTGCAGAGCTAGCAAGGCTGACTCGACTGATGCTGTGCCCATTTCGAGCTGCAGACTTGCAGTAGACGTGTATCTCCCTACCAACAAACATGGCCGCGCCCAATCGTCCCCGCGTCTTCCTCGAGATCAGCATCGGCAACGAACCTGCAGGCCGCTTGACCATCGAGCTCTTTGCTGACCAGACTCCAAAGACATGTGAAAAGTGCGACTCACTCTTTACCTTTTGCTGTATAGGCTTGCGCTGACCCTGCTACCAGCTTCCGCGCTCTATGCGTTGGCTCGCAGCCAAAACTCAACTATGCGCTTAGTCCCTTCCACCGCATCATCGACGACTTCATGGTCCAAGGCGGAGACATAACCCGCGGCGACGGTACAGGCGGCGACAGCATCTACGGCGGTGACTTTGAAGATGAGAACCTAGGCTGGCGCGACATGGATGCTGCAGGCTTGGTGTGCATGGCCAACCGTGGAAAGGCAACCAACAGCAGTCAATTCTTCATCACCCTCGACGAATGTCCGCATCTTAATAACAAACACACAATCTTCGGACGCTTGGTCGGTGGAGAAGACACACTCGCTCGCATGGCCAAGGTCCAGGTCGACAAGGACGACAAACCTCTCGAGCCCGTCTTGATCGCACGCTGTGGAGAGCTGGAGCGCAGGAAGAAGGCACCCATCGCATCACCCGAACCTGCCAGCAAAGACAGAGGCCGAAGAAACAGACGTGGAAGCTCTGCCACACCCTCTCGCTCTCCATCCCCACGACCCACAAGAAGTCAGCCCGTACGAAGACAAAGCGACCACATAATCGACGAGAATCTACGTGGCAGAGTACGTGCAAGATCCGACGACGAAGACGCAGAGTCGTCTGCAAAAGAACGCGCTATCGATTCAGATTCGCAGAGTCCGGACAGCAGGTACAAGCGCAAACGCAGCCCTAGTCCGTCACGAGGATTCGAGAGAAAGAAGGTCAGTCGCGACTCAAGCCGAAGCCCGGTAGACTCGCGTAGGAGGAGAAGAAGCCTGCCAAATCAATACTACGACCATGATGCACCGACTCGATCAAATGATAGTGATCGCAGACGAACCAGGGAGAACGACCGATACAGGCCTAGCAATGGCAACAGGCAGCATGACAGAGATGATGGACGAAGAGGTGGAAGAGGAGGAAGGAATTCATACCGTCCGCCGCATAGGCAAGAAGAAGGACGTCTGGGCAGAGACACATACGGCAGCGCTGGCGCAGGAGCAAACGAAGAGAGCACTGTCAAGTTCAAAGGCAGAGGCCACATGAAGTTCAGGGAGCCTGATAGGCGCTGGTAACCCATCATGAATCATGAGAAATGAAAATATCAATGTACCAATAATGCGTCCTCTTTCTACAAGCGACCTTGTTCTCTTCCAGCAGCTCTCAGGCCGCTGTCTCCATCGACGAGTACACACCAGCCTTCTCCACCTCTACCTCCGTCTCCACCTACTGCAGCGCCTGGGAACTCTTTCTTTGCATACTCGAGGATATCGTTGTTGAAGCTGCCTGGTTGGAGCCACACGGCTCTCACACCTGCCTCTTTGGCTTCTTGCAATAGCTTCTTGGTCACGGCGGGAGGTGTGATGACGCTCAGTCCTGTCTCTTTGGGCTGTTGCAGAGCTGAGGGCGAAGGCACGGTATCGTAATCTTTCGAAGAGACAGAGACACTTGGTCGCGATGGGTTGAGAGGTGTGACGGGCAATGAGCGCTGAAGATACCACGCAAATACTACAGGATGTCAGTGGGGGTTGTATGAGCGGGAGGTGTCTGATTGCATACCTCTGTGGCCGAACTTGGAGGGGTCGCTCGAAGCGCCAGCGACCGCAAAGCGAGGGCTGGCGAGGAAGTTCTTCACTGCTGTGTTCATGTCCTGATCGCTCATCGTTTCTGGTCTTGTGTTCTGTCGAGGAGTGAACAAGGGAATGTCAGAATGAGGTGATTGAGTGATTGCGGAGTTTGGAGTTAAACTTGTGCCGAGGCTTCGAGGCTCTTCCTTCTCTCCACGACCAAGTCAGATTTCTCAGGCATGACCCTGGCTGACACATATTCTGCAGCATATCAGATCCAGCACAGCCTCTTTAGTCTGACCTTTGCTGTTATGAGACTATTTGCAAGGTTACTGATAAGTATCAACTATCTAGCCATGGCCATATGTGAGTATAGCTAATAAGATGGTTCGACAAAGCTTTGCTCTTAAGACCAGCAAGAATCCCACAAGTGAGCATACGGAACAGGTGAATTCTGAGAAGCGTAATAAACAAACGACAGAAGATTGATGTTTTGGATGATATTACCAAAATTAGACCTTCTGAGACACCTGTATCAGTCACCCAAAGCATCATCAGATAGGTTGAAGACTGATAGGTAAAAGGCAAGCACAGTTGCCCAATCGGGGAGTATGTTATTGCCAGGTGGGTGGCGCATGGCAACAGGCCTGAAGCGTGGTGGGCCGCCCTCTGGCCGCAGCGCAGATTCGACACAAACACATCAAACGACTCCTTTATGCTGGCGGGGGTCCTAAGAGACGCAGACATCTTCACGTATATCCCCTCAATCGTACAAAGTCCATCTTGTCACAGTCTCTGATCCGTCGAGAAAAAGAAGCAACAACACACAATCTAAGAAATGGTGAGTTGATCTGTTTACTTTGGGACCCGAACCCTGCATGCAAAGCCGAAAGTCAAGATGCAGCCAACCAAAACTCGCCAATCGCCCTGTTTTGTGTCGGTTGTCCAACTCCCGTCTCTTTGAACAACACACCACAACAACCGCCATTCCACCTCCTTCACCAACACCTCTACAGCGCAACGTCGCATAGCAGATCAAGACTAAGACAATGGATCAGGCCAACACAACAAACTACAAGGAGGCTTTCGCTCTCTTCGACAAGCGCGGTAACGGCCGTGTCCAAATCGACTCCCTGGGCGACCTCTTGCGCGCATGCGGCCAGAACCCTACCCTCGCCGAGATCAGCGACCTTGAGAAGAGCATTGGCGGAGACTGTGAGTTCCACACATAAGCAGAGCAGGAAACAACACACAGAGGCTGACAACAAGCGACCAGTCGACTTTGACTCGTTCTCAAAAGTCCTCAACCGCGCTGGTGGTTTCCGTGACCCCGGTGAGCCTGAGGAGTACTGCCGCGGTTTCCAGGTCTTTGACAAGGACATGACTGGCTTCATCGGTGTCGGTCAGCTCAGATACAGTATGACCAGCCCCTCGAAACATGGATCCTCGCCAAAGAAGAAGTTACTGACATATCCCTCCAGTCCTGACCAACTTGGGCGAGAAGATGAGCGACGATGAGGTTGATGAGCTGCTCAAGGCCGTCGACACCAGCAGCGGCGAGATCAACTATGTTGGTATGCTACTCTTCCAGATCTCCTTCCTTTTTGAACCTGCATAAACTAACACAATCCTCTCCCAGACCTTGTCAAGACCGTCCTCGCAAACTAAACACCCTTTCCGCCCGATACCCACACACGCCTTTTCTCTTTCCCTTTTCGAAACAAAACAATCTTGGCGCTTAGGCACGAGGATATGAAGCATGGATTGGCGTTTTTTGTCTTTTACTCTGTTTAATTCTTGGAACGAAGAATGAATTATATCGCAATACTGTTTCTTTTCCTCTTGGAAGAACAACGACCGAGAATCCTGTACAGCGGCGAGTGTCTATCTCCAGGTGTTCTTTCTCAAACCACCTGTTCTATGATTTGCTCCAACAGTCCTGTTTATTGTGTGATGCCGTGCAAACCAGAGATCTTACAACGAAGACCCATTGGAAGCAGCCTTCACATCCTTCAGAATCTCCTCAGCCAACCACCTAGCCTCTTTCTCCATCTCCTCCATACTCCTCGGCTTCCTCTCTTCATCCTCAACTTTAGGAAACTTGCCCTGTCTTTCCCCTCTCCTCTGCCATTGCCCAATATCCCCCTCCTCCCCCTCCAATTGCTCATAAATCTTATCCCCACCACCCTGCTCATCCATATCTTTTCCCTTTCTGGGTATCAAATGACAATGTACATGCGGTACACTCTGTCCAGCAGCAACTCCATCTTGAATGGCTATATTACATGCCGAAGCCCCAAACACACGTTTGAGGGTGATACTGCAGAGTTGTACTGTGGAAAACAGATCTGACACTTCTGGGGCTGTGAGGGAGGAGAGATGTTGCACTGGTCGTAATGGGCAGACTAGGATGTGGCCTGGAAGTAAGGGTTTGAGGTTTACGAGACAGTAGGATAGAGGTGTTTTGTAGAAGACCTGTGGGTGTTAGTATTTGTGAGGTGGAGGGGAGGGAAGCAGGGAGGGCAGAGGAGGGAAACATACTTGGGAAGTTACGGTAAAGGGGCCGAATTTGATGGCTTTGGATAGAGTGGATGGTGGCATTTCTGCCTTGGTGTTGGAGGTCATTTGTTGTAGTTGTGTGTTGATTGTGAAGGGTGTTTCTGTTCGCGAGATTCGTGATGCGAAGACGTCATTGTCGCGATAAATGTTCGTGTTTCCAACGCGAAAACCATCTCTTGACCTTTTCGATTTTTGACTTCAATTTGTTATATTCCATGTCATATCACCTTAAAGTTTACAGCTCCAGTGGATTGAAGGATTACAAAATCTAGGCAAGCAATTGGGAAGTAACACGCGACAGGCCATCTCGTTCCTGCCCCAGCTTCTGCTGCCATACCTCGCCGCGAGTAGTTTCATCACATATACAACACGATGAGAGTCTTAGATCTCCTGAGCAGAAGTTCCGACATCGCTCTTCGCCAACTATGATCTATCAAGTCAACTGAAAGATATTCCTGAGATATAGAACGCTTCTCTGTTTCGTAGGGATTTCTCTATTTGAACTTTGTACAAGTTATCGTTTGTTTAGGTGTTTCAACCCCTTGTATCTTCTGATCCTTCTGATCCTCCTCGGCTGTTATGTCCTCCGCTGCCGCGATTGTTGATGTGATCTTTTCCCCCTACCACTCAGCTATATGTATATACTCTAGGTAACAGTGACAAGCTGTAAAGAAGTACCTTGAGCTTGTCGATGGAGAGATAAGATACTGCACCTCCATCTGTTCATCTCGATCATTTTGCTGGTGTGATTACCGCATCAGATGTGTATAGAAAGGGAAGGTGGAGGGATGTGCGGCTGTCAGCTGTGCTCCTTTCGTACGAAGGCGACAGCGAGTGGTGGTGTGGTGCAAGGTTTGTTTCGCAACGTTCGTCTTGGCTGTCAGTATGGTTGGCCGTGTGCTTCCTATTTCCAGTGGCTTGTGTGTTTCTCCTCAACACTTGAGTGTACGTGTTGCGAGCATCGGTGGTGAACCCGAGACCAGTGGTGTGCCAGATGGCGGAGTGGGGTTGGTCCAGGCGTGTAGCTGCAGTATTGTGCTCCATGTACAAGAAGCGATTGGTTACCCACATGACCAATCGAATGGAAACTCGGCGTAGAGGAGTTGTGTGCTGTCGTGTCTCGCATTGTCTCATTCAAGAAGACAGCAAGACGCAACACATCCCTTCAAGCCGGGATCTCTTGAATGACGGCCAGACCTTTCTCCATATCGTCAGACCCTCTGACACTCAGATAATCCAACTCAATGCCAGTCTCACTGCTCATTTCCAAAAACGTCGGCGTCGGATCCGGCAAAGCCTGATACAACTTGACCCCATCCTCCTCTTTAGGCAACGTAATCTTCAACTGCGACTGTTTCTTCTGCGATGACCTGGTCTTACTATCACTAGACAGCGCCACCTTGGCCTTTTGAGCCAACCTTACAGCCAAAGGCCTCATCACCGACATTGATGCCACAATGATGCCAATAGCAGATTCGATGAGTGAGGTATACGCTATAACGTCGTTTGTCTCGGTATAGTAGTCCTGATCCAGTCTCAAACCAGGGATATAAGGTATACGCACTACGGAAACTACACTGCCAAGAGAAGCAAGGATGATAATCGCGTATACGGAGATCTTGCTGCGGATGTCCATGATCAAGCCTGAAACGATGTAGATGGCCATGCCGGCGAAGATCCAGTCTGTTGCTGCGTTGAGGGCAGCGCAGAAGTAGTTGAGTGGACCCAGGATATCCCAGGAGAGACAGTGGGGGTGGTTTAGATCGATAGTGGCGATGTTGCCGCATTGGCCGATGGAGATGCCCATGAGGATGATGTTAAAGAGGATGGAGATGCTGACGCTGATGATGATGATCCAACGGTGCAAAGCGCGATTGGGGATGCGGAGGAAGAAGAACGCCATGGAGAGTTTGAAGAAGCATTGATTGAGGAGGTAGAGTGTGATGCCTAGGATACTGAGCTGTTTGGGAGATGACGAGTCAGTGCTGTGCAAGAAAGTAAAAGGGGAAAGAGCTTTGGTATACCTCAGCGAGCTTGACTATAGGCTCAAGTCCTTCGTTGTTCTCTGTCACCCCGATGGCTATGAATACGCCACAAGCAGCAAGAAAGCAGATCTGGAAGCTTGAGTTAGTGGACTGAATCTCAGCGCATAGCGAGTTTCTTACATGAGCAACGATCAAACAGACATCATCACGACCAAACGATCGAGCGAGACAGCATCGAATCCATATCCGTATCGAGATTGCAATGCTCGACAAGATAGCAAGAGGGATTGGCAACACAATGATTGCATACGGGTGCAGATGGTACTGCGCAACATCCGGCGAAACCATTATTGCTTGACTGTAGTATCAGTCCAACATATGAAATAGAACCCAAAGACGAAGACGACAGAACAAACAATGAGCGGAGAAAGATGGAGAGATAGAGGGAAGACCTGAGTGTAATAAGAAAGTAGCATCAAACCTTCTACAACTGTGAAACCTACGAAGCTACGACTAGTAAACTGTCATTACGTTGTTACGTTGGATGGCTCTGAAGCTTGCGGCTCTGAGCCATACAAAAGAAGAGCTATAACAGAAGCTCCGAGGCATATCAATGAGATGTCAGGGCGGAGGTCGCTCAATCGGAGTGTTCCAGGCGTGAACATGGTTTGAAACTGACGACCGTTGTGGAAAAGCCGTTGGTCCCAGAGCCACGTTTAATGTCTTATAGCCAGGGTCGATTTTAAGCGAGCGCCAGATGAGTCGCTGTCTTTACTGTTTGGGGTTATGCGCTCGGGAGGGCAGCTCCGAACGAGTACAGTTCGTCAGTGTGGTTGTGTATTGGGATGTGTCGCTTCCAATTTCCACTTGCTCAGCCGTGAAGCAGAAGGCTGGCGGTGAGAATCCACGGGAACACACATACTCTAAGAGTCATGCCCTGATCGATTCTCGTTGCATACTTCATTAACCAAAGATATCCGTCAACGTGGATCGCTATACAAGTAACCACTTATGCGACAGAGTTTAAGAAGCATGATTTGGAGGTAGGGCAAAGAAACGACAAAGATGCGCAAAAAATCTACCATCTCGCTTGAGGCTCAACGGCTTTCCGATCATAGTTCAATACAAGAGGTAAACGGCTGCTTTCTGTCAATTGTCATCTGTCATTCCATAACCATTTTATGCGACAGACAAAGAAACACCGTTACTCCCAAATAAACTGCCGAAGCCATCATCTGCACCATTTCTATCATGTCTCTCGTTTAATCGTGTCCACTGACTGCCCGTCGACCGTCACTGACTGTCGGAGCTGGTATCTCCCGAGATGATTATATCAAGGGCCGGCTTTCACTTGCCCTGAGGAGGAGTGTAGTCGGAGTAGCCAGTACCCGAGTTGTAGTAGGTCGAGCCATCAGAGTTGCTGTAGTAGTACGAGCCATCGCTGTAATTCTTGAATTAGCACACGTATGAAGAACCTCAAGGTGAAGGTATAGTACTTACTTATTGGAGTAGTGGTAAGCGTTGTCGTTGGCGGCACCAGAGCCATAGTCGCGCGAATCGTAGTGGTTACCCGCGCTGTTGGTGCCGCTAGAGGTGATCTCGTACGAAGAGCCGCTACCGCTACCGCTGGAAGTGGAGCCGGTGCCGGTGCTCGAGGTGGAAGAGTTGTTGGAGGACATCTTGATTCTAGGCTTGAGATAGATGAGAGTAGTTGTGCTGTGGTTTGAATGGAGGATTGGAATGAGAAAGAGGAGAGGATCGAGCTGAGTTTTGATTGAAGATAGCTACAGCTCTGATGAGGGGTCTTCGGACAAAGATGCAGCAAACGACAAGGTTATCTCCAAGCTTAGGCCATTACAATGCAAGAGTGCTCGGATCGCCAAGCGGAATTATAGTATGAGAGGCACAGATACATGTCAGTCTGCCAATATATAGCAAGATATTTTGAGATGGTCTTTATTTCTATCAAACTCATAATGAGGGAAAGCTAGTAATGCGCTGAGTACTTTTCACCATCATTCAATCCCTCTTCATCAAGAATCTATATGTCGAAAGAAAGCAGGGCGATAAAGAAGCACATTTACCCAGCAAAACGGAATCTCGTGGCTTCCAATCTACCCAAGCCTTCTCTAGGGGCAACGTTCCTTCTCCTGTATGAGTTGGTGAAATCTTGCAAGAGCGTGCGGATCTTGCGTGTATCTCCAGATTGAATGCGCTGCTCGATGTTGCGCAACAATCGCTCCTGTTCTTGTGGGCTGATGGATCCGGAAGGAAGCATCGAGACAGTGTTTGCTGTCCACGTTGCTGTTGCCTCGGGCATCAACTGGAACATGGCGAGTAACACTCCAGAGGCATCAGGGAAGCAGTCTGCAGGGAATGTGTACATCATACCCGTCATCAGACGCTGCACTAGCACATCACCTTGCTGGGATGTGAGTGTCTTGATGGCATTTTGTACTTCCGGTGGGTTGAGACGGCGGTTTGGGTCTTCGCTGAAAGTTGAGATGGGCGCGTTCTCACCGCCGTAAGCGAGGAAGTCGCGCAGGAAGTGGAGAGTCGCTAGAATTGGTGCGTCTTTGAGAAGAGTGAGCGAGGTAGAAGCGGCAGACAGGATAGTGGGTGTCAGCTCGTTTGCGATAAATTGACGTGAGTGATAAGCCTGGACGTCAACACACAGGCGGAAGAAGTCCTCGATGACATCGGGCAATTGCTCTGGAGGCAAGTCGTTGAGTGCGCGCAAGAAAGTAGTGGCTTGTTGTACGTAGAAGTTGAAGATAGCCTGTGTTGTCTCGGGGCTGACACCTTCAGACTCGTCGGTAAACTCACGAACAATCGAATCGGTAGCCCAGAGGAAGCAGCCTTGCCTTGAAGCAGCAAAGCCGGATGCCAACTTTTCTGCTAGACTAGGAAGAAGGGGTGCGGTGTGCGTGCGGTATGAGAGCACAATGTAACGCCAGCATCTACAGACGCGCTCAAGAATGGGAGTAAAGTTGGAGAAGTTGTCAGCAATAGCGGCCAGGACAGGGAAGATTTCCTGACAGTATTGCACGGCGGGGTGTGGCTCGCCAGGTCTGACCTCGGGTTGGATCCATTGTACAAAGATAGTAATGAGGTTGATGTGGTCAGCAAGTGCCAGCTTTTCCTTCTCGCTAGTGGCAGACTGAGCCATGTCCATCAGACGCTTGACGACAGGGTCGCAGCACATCTTGAATGAGGCGTAGACTTGGTCGACGGGCTGTTTCGAGAGCACTGATGCCATACCCTCTGTGATTTCCTCTTGACTTGTGGGCGGCAATCTGTTGATGACAGTCTCGTAGAAAGTCTGGAGTTGGTTGGTGAAGCCCTTGAGGAGTTCGGAGCAGTCGTTGCAGAAGAATCTGAAAGAGAGAGCAGCAGCAGTGACAACCTCCTTAGAAGGATGATCGAAAGCGGCCATGATGAAGTTGAGCTGGGCCTCGAGAGTGTCAGGGTGCTGAGAAGTCCATTCGGTATATCTTCCAAGTGCCATGACAGCCTGGAAGCGGACCTTCTCTTGGTCGGGAATTTGGACGATCAAGGGTATCAGTCTGGGCAACATGATGTTCTCATCCGGAGGGACCATACGACCCATGGCGCGCATGCTGAACAGAGGAGCCTCGAGCTTCTGCCACTCGGGGACATTTCCTGTGCTTGCTTGCGGACCGTATGTGCTGACCCACTCCTCAATCTTGACATAAGACTTTTGTAGACACTCGGTGACGCCAATAACCTCACAGCAGTCCTTCAACACATCGCCCATCTGGTGACGGAATTCACGGAATCTCTCCTCCTGTTCGCGATCGCCGTCGAAGAGGTCGTTGTCATTGCCGCTCTCAGGCTTGGGGAACTCGAGGTGGCCAATCATGATGTCGACCAGATTCAAGTAGATGTCGACGAACTGCATGCGAGCCTGCATGTAGCGTTCCAGGGTGATGTACTGCTTGAGCTCATACCAGAAGATGAAAGTGCTACTAATGGCTTCCTTCTCAGTATCTCTGGCAGCGCATTCCAGTACGGCCTCAACCAGACCACGGAAGTCGTCGGGCAAACGAGCGATAAGAACGACCCAGGCTTCACCAGCCTCTGCGAAAATCCGTGTAAGGCCCTTGAACGTCTCGAAATCTTCTGCTTCGGCGGCTTGTGCAATCTTGGGACGAATGGACATGACTCTGGGGTACATGGTTTTGATGATAGCCATGCATTCGTCCACGTCTCTTGTCTCCCTGAAGATGGCGCAAAGCGTCTCGACACTGGACTCGAAGGACGAGTCGGCTTCCAGAGCGTTCATAACGACATCCAGAAGAGGCGAGTTGACGATGTCGTTCAGTGGGACCTCCCTGATCCATGATGTGATGCACTCCATGAGTTGAGGGTTCTTTGAGGCAGCCTCGGACGACTGAGCGTACTGGTTGAGCAGTGTGAGGACCTGGTTGCCATTTTCTTCCAATAACTCAACTGTTCTGTCTCTGAGCTCATCTTCTGTGAGGTTGATCTTTCTTCCTTCTGTGACTTCCTCGGGTAGGACGTGCAAGAATTCGAGGACGCAAGCGATACCATTAGGGTCGTTGCCGAGAGTGGACACAACGAGCTGTAATACGTCCTTCCACTCGAGCATCTGGATGGCGAGATTGGCGAGGCAGACGCATAGTTGTGTGCGGATGGGCTTGGGGCCCTGGCTGAATTGGGTGAGTAGCGATAGAAGAGTGTTGCGCAATTCGGGCAGGGATTCGCGAGGCAGCTGGTGGAAGTCGAAGACGATCTTGCCTTTGAGGGTGGTTGCGGCAAAGAGCTTTGATTCGGTAGTGGCTTCGGGCGAGCCCAGGATCATGAAGGTTGTGTTCCATGCTTCGTTCTGGTGTCGTTAGTGGGGGCCTGGTCGATGCCATGTGCTATGTGGTGTCGCATACAGATTTCTGGAATTGTTCGAGGAACTCATGTGCCTGGCCCTTCTGTGTACGATCGACATTGGATTGCATAGTCTGGAGAGCAGCCAGCACTGGGGCAAAGGCCTGGGTGCCGTTGGCGGCCATGGTGGGATGTGATTTGGTCGGCGGCTTGCAGAGGTCGAGTAGCGGGGGTCGTCTGCGGTGAAGGAATGGGTGAAGAGAGCGTTTCTAGTTGCGCCAAAGAATAGGTACTGCTGGCAGATAAAGCAGCGGGCAACAGATAGAACAAAAAAGAGTGAGGTTGTTGATTTGATTCGGGCAGCTCCACATGTTTCTTTGGCTGCAATTGACACTGACGCAGAATCGCTTTCTGTCCGTGCGCGACTGCTTCATCTGGATCGCTCTTGCTGCTGTTGCGAGCGAGACGCTGGTCGCATCCTGTTCATCGCCATATTCTACTCTCATACGCAATTCGCCTCGACCCCGTCTCACTGTGACATTCAGTACCGCCAACTGCGACTTGCTATTTCGACCTTTCACAAAACACCAACCCCTCAGACAAGATGGAGAGACGCGGACGCGGAGGTGGTGGAAAGGTGCTGCTGCCGCCAATCAACTACATTTTCAAGCTCCTCCAGACTCGCGCGAAGGTCTCGATATGGCTGTTCGAACAGCTGGGCATCCGTATTGAGGGAACCATCAGAGTTCGTTATGCTGTCACTCTGCTCCAGCCGCGCGCATACTGATCATATCCGCAGGGTTTCGATGAGTTCATGAACCTGGTCGTCGACGATGCCATCGAGGTCAAGCAGCCCACAAAAACCGACCCGGAAGAGTCGAGAAGAAGCCTCGGTATGGGAACATCCACTGCACCTCGTGCATTGAACTACACGCTAACTTACAGCTCCAGGCCAAATCCTCCTCAAGGGCGATAACGTTGCTCTCATCCAGAGTCTATGAGCTTGATGATATTCCTTTCTTCGCCAATGCCTAGAGCAACCAGCGTCGCTCTGCATCTCCGCCGTCGACCATGAGCACCTTACCTACAAATCAAACCCTTACCAATTTGGCCTCTGACCCGCCATCTCCGAGCACCACCGCATCTACCTTCCAATCCCATGCATCAACCGGCAGACGATATTGAGAAGGAATCATTTGCTCAGCAAGCGCAAATCCCACTAGAATACCAAGAGGTCAGAGGAGGGACAATATTGAAAAATGCTAAAAAGGCGTCGGTACATACCCAAAAATGGTTTCCTTCTGTTCTGTCCATCTAGTGTCTTTGCCGAGCAATACCGTGTGAGAAAGTTGTCATAGTATCCTTTACCATGGCCCAGACGATCAAGATCTTGGTCAAAGGCCATGCAGGGCATGAGGATTATATCTAGACCTGCGTCTGGAGCTGGCGAGCCTCCATCACTAACTCCTCTTTCTCCAAATGAATTTGCACGGTCCGAGACAGTGTCTTTGGGAATGGATGGAATGCCCCATTTGTCAGGCTGAAGCGAAGCATAGTCATCCTCATCGGCTAGCTGCAGCATATCCATAATAGAAGCAGGCAAGTCATCGGAACGAGGTTGCTTAGGCTTGTAGATATATGGCACAAAGACATGCTTCCCCGAAGCTAGAGCATGCTTAGTAAGAGCATTGGTGTTTATCTCGCCAGAGGGCATGGACATGAAAATGCTAATCGAACGAGCATTCTTGTACTCGGGCAACGACAATAGCAGTTTTGTAGCATTGGCGGCTTACAGAGCGTCAGTTTGACTATGGATGACACGGCGTGACTACAGAAGACGGACATTGACGTTGGACGTGATCCGGAGGCAGGGAAGATAAGAGGCTGTGTAGTTGTTTTCGCACAGCCTTCTTGTCGGACAATTGAGACTCGGCGCCCAGGTCTAGGGTGGCGGACGACATAAGGGATGAGAGACTCTTTCCAGCAGCCTTGGATGTATGAACAGCACGAGTAGCAATGGCTGGTCTCAGAGAACAGTGCAACATGTAGTCGTATACGAGTAGTAGTGACGATGATGAGTTTGCATGTGGTGTTTCAGGTGGGGTCGTCGCTATTTCGGGCAGGGGCTCGCTGGGGCTCTCCTTCTCCGTGTTTTGGGCTTGCCAAGCGCCCTCTATCCTTGGATTGTTGCATTGCGACTCTCTCAACCTTGTTTCTGGCCCAATTATTCTGTTTGCCTGCCAAAACAACACAAGACCAAACGAAATCCTTGTCGCCTTAATACACCCCTACCAACGACGAGAGGACAACTCGAACACACAGCGCCACAGACATGAGACTTCCTTCGGCATTCGCCCTTACGGCGACGCTCGCTTTTGGTAGCGTCGCTTCGGCCCAGTTGGTCGACAGCAGCCTGGTCGGTACATGGGCAACAAAGGCCAACAAGACCTTGACCGGTCCCGTATGTTGCATACCCTCTCGATACATGTCAGACAAATACTGACCGACCATTCCAGAGCTTTTACGACCCCGTTAACGACAACCTGATCGAGCCCTCGCGACCCGGCATTTCATACTCCTTTACATCCGATGGCTTCTACGAGGAATCCTACTACCGCGCCATCTCGAACCCCGCCGACCCTTCATGCCCCGGTGCAATCATGCAATGGCAACATGGTAGCTACGTGATCGGCAGCGACGGTTCCCTCACCATGACACCCATTGCCGTCGACGGCCGCCAACTGCTGTCCCAACCCTGCCAAAACAGCCATGCCCTCTACACGCGCTACAACACCACTGAGAAGATGAAGGTATGCGCATCATTACCCTCACTCTGCCTTTCCAACCAACATACTAACAAAAACCAAAGGCATACCGCGTCTACACCGACCCTTACCACGGCATCCAACGCCTCGACCTCACTGAATTCGACGGCAAAATCATGCAACCAATGTACCTCGTCTACAACCCTCCTCAAATGCTGCCCACTCAAACTCTCAACCCCACCCTCTCCGCCAGCACACCCACCGCCAAAGCAAAGCGCGATGCAGAGGTCCCCACGAATTTCAAGATGGGTGTTCAGAGTCAAGTCATGAACCCTGACCGTTGGTGGTGGATGGGCTTGACCTTTACTGGTATTGGCGGTTTGCTTTACTTTGGTCCCAGAAGGATGTAAAGAGATTGGCTGAGGATGGTTTTACATATTATGGAGTTTTGTTTTTTCATGAGGCAGGGTTTCTTTTCCTTGAATAGAGATCGGGAAGCACAAATGTCTGTCACGGCAGTTTTCAAAGCATCGAAGTGGTTGTAGATGATTTACCGGCGTTTTCTTTCGACCTTTTTGTTAAGATGATATGTTATGGGAGGGTTTTGAGCTTGCGCTGCTTTGGTTGTAATTATGGGCTGAATGGGTTCATGAAAACTTTTGATATAAATTGATCTCCTGTTATATTTCTTTCCTGCATCTGATGTCTCCAATCTCTCTTCTCTTCTCCTCTGGGCCTTTTCGAAAAATAATGGAAATATAAACCGAAGTATGCTGGTGACCCTCTTTCGTGAAAAGACTCCTCTCTCTGTTGTACTCCTTCGTAAGAGGAGTATTGGAAGATGATGAGATCTTCTATGGTGCTCTCTGGTCGAGCACTCGTTCTTCCTGAGTCGTGTTTGTGTCGACAGCTCGAGCCATCTTGATCTCTCTTTTCATTGTCGAGACCCATTGTTGTCTCAGTGCCCTGTCGCATCCTCTCCTCTTCCCTCCCCATCGTCCCCTCAAAGGCAACCAGAGATCTTGCTTACCACTTAACAGGCCTCGTGCCCAGCATCCTCAACATCTCCTTCTGATTCTGTGCCTCCTTCTCTCCATCCCTTCTTCCCTGTTTCTCCCAGATCTTCTCTTCTCTGCACATCATATCATAGAACCCCTTATCCCAGCCCTCGCACTTCAATCCCAAGCACCAGAATCTTAAACCCGGGATAGCAGCACCGGTATCGGGAGCTGCAAAAGCTTCCAAGATATTTTCGGGACGTAAGAAAGAGGTTAGAATGGCAGTGTCTCGGTGCCAGGACTCTAGGGCTTGATGATGCAAGTTCATGGCATTGCCAAGTGTGTTTTCGGATGCGGATGAAGGGCGAGAGTAGGTGGGGCAAGGACGCAGATGTTGTTGCAAAGCCTCGGTTACCCATTTCGGTCGCTTTGCAGAGGTAAGTTGGGTTGCCCAGTGTTCTTTAAGATAGCCAGGTATCAAAGCATTACAACGCTCTAGATCCAAGCGGTCGCTGCGAATGTGAGAGTACATTCCGTGGTAGGTGTATCTGTCTCCGCGTTTGATGAAGAGAGGGGCGTGTTGCATTGACTCGGGTTTGGGAGTGGAGGGGTTGTTGTGTTCGGGTAGACGCAGGATGGGGGTTATGAGACTGCCGTGATGGCCTGGAGATGAAGGGGCGAGAGGCTCGGTAACGTCTTCCAGAAGATAGTATCCTCGGTCAGGGAGGAGGGAGAGCTCAGGCTCGGGGATACTGTAGAAGGAGGGTAGCCATCTTGTTCCGCCGAGATGATTGAGGATGAATGAGCGATCGAAGGTGTGCATCTCTTGAGATGAGGGGACGACTTCAAGCTCCTCAGGAGAAAGCAAAGACAGTTCTCTGAGATAAGATGGTTGCCAGGCTGATTTGTTGAGATCGAGAGTCGATACAGAGTCGTCCTGCTTTTCTGATGATATTTCATCCTTGGGCTTTGGGCTCGACTTTTGTGCCTCAGCTTTTGCTGTATTGCGAACTTCAGGGTTCTTGGCTGCTTCTCTCGAGAATGCATCCGACTTGACTCCCTCTGAAGGTAACGAGTCGTCCTTTGCGACTTGTGGGAGATCGACTTGTGGAAGCTCGGGAGCCTTTGGTTTTGCAGGAACGATTCTGCGGTGAGGAGGGAGTCTCTTTGACTTGGGTGCTAGCTCGTTCTTGACAGAGATGGCCTTTTCTTGTGCAGGTGATAGTTCTTCCTTCGAATCATCAGATACTGGTTGTGGCATTGTGACTTCAATTGGCTTGCTTTCTTCCATCTCGTGGTTCGTAAGCTTAGTTTCTGACTCGGGAGTTGATGGAGTTGTTGCACGTTTGTGCAATCTGCGATGAGGTGGTACGGTCTTGGATGGTACTTGTGCCTCGGCCACAGTTGCGACATCTTGAGTCTTGAAAGTGCTGTCGTTGGTCGTGGCTTCCAATTCTGGAGTCGATTCCTTTGCTGCTTGGGCCTGCTGAGAAGCGTACTTTAGATGAGGTGCAATCTTTTGGGTTTGCAGCTCTGGAACTGCTTCGGCTTGGGCTGAGCTGGTGTTACTGTCCGAGGGTGATTCGATCTTGATCGTGACTCCAGAAGAGTCGGAGAGCTGAGAGGTATGGATGTGGACGTAGGTGCTGCTTTTGGCGGAGACCGATTGTGCCGGAATTGCTTCATCCTCGGTAGTGTGAATGGCGTTCTGGGTGAGGTCGGAGTCTTGTACGGCTGGGTGTGCGGTACGTTCTCCATGCGAAGACGGTGCCGATTTGGTCTGAAGAGTCCAGTCCCACTTTCCTTCGAGGTCCTTAGAAGTCCACTCGGCTTCCAGATTGGCGTTCGAAATATCATCATCCGGAGCTGTGGCTGTCTTGGGCTCCATCAACAACTTGTTGTTGACTCCAGGCTGTGCAATGTTCTTCACATCCTCTCTCAGCTTTGCTGCCCACGCCTCTGCGTCCTCTGCTTCCGAGAGATACGCAGGGCCACCTCGGTAAACTCTACTGCGAAGTGATCTAGCTAGGGCTTCCAGCTGTTCCGCTGCTCGGAGAGAGGCTTGTTGAAGAGTTGTGTTGCCACGCGAGGCGTTGGCATAAATTCTCATGAGGTTTGCGTTCTTCATCGCCGATTGTACCTTTTGCTCTTTCGAACGTAGTTCGAGCTGGATCAGACGAGTGCAGTCGATGTTCTCCTTATAGTCGATCTTGGCTTGGAGAGTCTGAAGTTGGTGGTGGAGAGTGGGGATGTCATAGCAGATTGCTTGTTGCATCTGAAAGAGTTGTTGCTGGAGATGCTGTAACGACTGCATGGTCTCCACGCTTCTGTGATGAGAGGTCAGACCATCTTGGTACTGTTGTTGCTCAACACGCGTTAAGCGGTTTTCGACCTCTGCATGCGGGTGCTGTAGATTGAACGGTATGTACGGGTATTTTATCATTGCGGGACAGGTCGTGTTGATGTTGTATAGTTGTAGAAAGAGTATCAGTTGTGGAAGGATGGGAAGTTGGAGGAAGGGTTGGAGTTAAAGAAAGGTTGAAAGGTTGGAAGGTTGGAAGAAGTGCTGGAGGGAGTTATATAGGATGGTGAGAGAAGGTGTGAGAGCCGGAAGGCATGAGGTGGTGAGAGAAGGTGTGAGAGCCGGAAGGCATGAGGAGGTGAGAGGTGAGAGACGACAAGCGTGGTTGATTGAGGAGAGACGGAAGATTTGTGAGAGCTTGAAGAAGATGAGAGGTACTTGAGTGCAGTGGGGAAGTAATGATTGCTGGAGTGATCAAATCGAAGAAGGAGGTGAGAATGCAGCTGCAGTGAGCTGTGTAACGGGATTGACGGCGAGCTACGAGATGGAGTAGCCGACTTCTCGTCGCAGATGGTGTAGAAATGCTCGTCCGCCCGTCTTGTGAGTGATGCTTTCAATTACTGAGCGACGAGACGACGTGTCGTCGAGGTTCAGAAAACGAAGTGATAGATGAAGTAGAACAAAAATCGATGATGCAGCAGCCGAATCGATTTTGTGACTGCTGGTCGACAGAGACCGGGACTGGTGGATGCTTAATGAAGAGGAAAGTATGAGATGGAAAAGAGATTATGCCCATCGACGTTACTTGGTACTCTCTGGTATTGCAGGTCGAGTTGAGCTATTCACTTAACTTTCCATCGATTATTTGGATGTTCGTATCCAAGTGGTCTTACATGGTCCTTGGAACGAACGACATCAAGCTCGTGAACTTCGAGGCAATAGCTTGTACCAACCGAGTCTTCGCTCTCTTCATAGCGCAACTGCTCTTGTGTCAGTTTGCGACATACCAGAATCGAGACAGCTGGAGTTCTTGGTTCTAGATTATGGCCTGTGCCAAACTTAGATTGAGCCCGAACAAGTCCTATAGTACGGATAGATGGAGTCGTGCATTGCGTTGACCGCCCCGTGTTGGGCTGAAAGGATGAAAAGAAGCCATCGTTCAGTGACATGGTCCGGTGTATTATTCGGCGTTGCCTCGAGAGGTCGAGTGCATTGGAGAAGGCTGATTTGTTAGTTCTCCCAATGGTGCAGCTATGCATGGGTAGCTGTGGGTTGGGTGAACGCTGCAGTAGATATTCGAGCCTTCAAGGAAGCGATGTCAATGGCGCAGTAACAACGACGATAAGAACTCTTCAATAGTAACATAGGGCACATCCAAGTTGCATATGTCAAAAGGAAGACCGCAGAGCTAGCTTTTGTCCCTGACGATAAAAGCAGCGCTATGGCTGCACGCGTTTGTTCCCCGGAGAGCCGGCTCATCGTTGGGCAACACGGCTATCGTGGCATGCGTAGAGTTGTCGATGGTCCATGTCGCTAAATGTAGACAGTGATTTTGTATCTTCTAGAGGATTAGACTCGGTTTCGCATTGGATAGAAGAGTCTCCTTCAGGGTCAGACCAGCTCAACCCCACTTTGTTGCAGGTAGAATAGGGACGAAACACAACAAGACCAACCAGTAGCGAGGTGCGTACGTGGGGTGAATATACCCGAAATGGTGAAATCTCAGAAATGTGCGCACGTCTGCAGGAAGAGAGCTACAAAGATGTAAGGCCATGGATTGAGGTGCCTCAGGGTGCTTCAAGGCTGGCGGCACAGGCCAATAACTGTGAAATGTCGACTTGTGTTGGTATCCGGCATTATATCATATCTGACAGCGGTTGCCTGCGCTTTGCGAACAATGTCGGTCGGGGTGGCTGGAAGGATGTTGGCAGGATTATGTATGAATGAGCAATATGATTGCCGGTTGACCAGCCTCACGATTTAGAATGTTGGCTTCCATTCCACTCGGCTGGGGGCGATCGTCTTGGTCCCCACCCACACACCGCGTCGCTCTCCGGTGAAGCTTCTGCGCCTCCATGCAACATGCATCAATTGGGGCCAAGGTATGCTCGAGGTATTTCAGCCTTCTAATCCCTGTGTAACTTGGTGTGAGGATGCACTGCCTCCTCCATCAGCATCCGATCGCGCCCCCGCATTGCCTGGAACTTGATTAGACCATGAACCCGCACAGCAGTTGCACAACTTGGGTTCGAGAATAGTTTTTCGTACGAGTCTAGCCTGCCTTGGTTCTGCTGTTTGGATGACGGATACATGAGCGAGGGTGCCGCGAACTGTGAATGGTCAGCTCCATCGTTATGCCACAGCTCTTCCCACCTACCACCAGTAGCAGCCATGCGCTCCAGCAAGATATGCCCGACCCTCGACGCGGCCTACCCAAATTTGACCCCTCAAGGAAACGCTCTTCTTCTGTCCTTCGCACTTTGCACAGGATTGGCGGCTGGCTGAGGAGGGACGAGGTCGATCCTGCTTTGCCTGATGAACCGTCGCACCAGGATCCCCAACCCTTGAACGACCACCTTGAATCAACACAGGAATCAGGAAATAATGGCTCAGTTCAACAGGAATCAGTACTGGCACCATCAAGATCGCGGGGAAATAGCTTGCTCGGCCGTACCTTGTCCGAGTCTAAGAAGGTTGTTCCCGAACTATCACGACAATTCACCACCAAAAGGCAGAATTCCGAAAAAAGGGAAAGACTATTAGCAATCGAACCCAGTGCAACAGAAAGAAGAGCGGTGAGCGCCGAGCGGCGACCTCGAGCAATGAGTCCTGGACGCTGTCAATCTCCTCTATCAGCTACATCACCATCTCGCTCTGCACCGGATATCAGTACCCCAGGACATATGCGCTTGCCATTTGCCGACAATCATGCAGAAAGCTACTTCAATACTGGAGCTCTCGCGCTTGAGAATGTTCAGCATGACCACTCCCTCAAGCCTCCTCTTCTCAAGGACATGCCGCCTATGTTAGAGGAGGCTGGAGAGCCCGAGTTTCTGGACGATCGGGATCTACAGGCTGAACTCGAATCCACGTGGATCCTCAACTTGAGCATGCATTTCCGAGACAAATCCGACCGTGAGAAGTTCTTTGTTACCTACGCCCAACAACCAAACCGCTGGTGCAGAGTGACCATATCTTGTGACTACAGAGACGCACCACCATCGTCTCTCGAATCGGACCTCAAGTCTCTCAAGTTCCAACGAGATAAGAACCAGCGTATATACGAAGCTATCAGGGAGTCTTTGCCAGACATAGAATTCTACGACACTGTCACTAACCTGAAGCTTGAGACAGAGGATGGCCAGTTGCATGTTCATGTCACAGAAGACATCAACGAAATCATCCCTTATCCATCGGTCGACTTTGTTGAAGAAGGCTGTCGCATGTACCGCGAGAGCGAACTTGACTTTCAGTCACATCTATCGGGGTTTGTTTACAAGGTCAGAGCCGGCAACCAAGTCTTGATTAAAAAGGAGATACCAGGGCCAGATACGATTGATGAGTTTCTATACGAGATTGAGGTACTGAATGAACTCCGAGGGTCGAAGAACGTGATTGACTTCCATGGCTTGGTAGTCGACGATGATGAGAAGATTATCAAAGGGTTGTTGATCTCTTTTGCATCGCTCGGTGCTCTTGTGGATGTCATCTATGATGACAAGCTGAGCAGTTCGCTGTCATGGCATCGTCGCGAGAGGTGGGCTTATCAGATCATTCAAGGCCTTTCTGAGATCCACGAAGCAGGATTTGTTCAAGGCGACTTCACCCTGTCCAACATTGTTATTGACTCTGAGGACGACGCCAAAATCATCGACATTAATCGTCGTGGCTGCCCAATCGGTTGGGAGCCGCCAGAGCTTCTCCGTCTTGTGCGAAGAGGGCAAAAGATAAGCATGTTCATCAACGTGAAGAGTGACATCTTCCAGCTGGGCATGGTTCTTTGGGCATTGGCGCAGCAAGATGATGAGCCTGAGCATGTTGAAAGAACAAGTTCTGGAGCAATGCCTCGTATCACAGCACAGGACGTGCCAAACTGGTTCGAAGACATCATCGACGCGTGCTTGAGCAATCAGCCTCGAGGTCGACCTAGCGCGAAAGAGCTTCTAAATCTGTTCCCGCTTCATCCACGAGAGTACGAGAAGAGGCGCGTCAGCCTGACGATGTCTGACCACAGTCTTCCAAGCCACAACTCTCATAAGGAGTTCAACGACCCGGCCACTGCTATTGACTGGAACGCGGTGGAAGAGTTCAAGAGAGGACAAAGGAAACCGGCTGACTTTGTTCCTTCGTACCCCACCACAGATCCGTATCACTTCATCAATGCAGCGGCATCTACTGAGTACAGAATCGATAGCACAGGAAGTTATGTCATGCCTCATCGAGGCAGAAGTCCACATGGCTACCGCCGGAGGTCTGCAGCGAGCAGCACAACCAGTCTGTCTTTGAGCCAAGGAGTGCCAGCATGCGAGTACCTTTGTGACGAAGACATCACTGGCTTTGAGTACGCTGAAGGCTCGCGAGACCATCCTACGAACGAGAGACCCTCCGTGCCTGATGTCCCATCATTCCAGCTGGATGCTTTCGACTTGCACCAAGAACCTGGCAACAACCATCAACAATCTTCAAGGCGAACTCCGATGAGCTACGAAGCCTCTCCACACCCGTCAAGACAACATCGTGTTCTGTTTGGTCCACCAGTACATCAGGATTCGGGCTTTGATGAGTACATGACAGAGAACATCGAGAATGGTCAGCCATCAGCACGCTCACCGCACAACATACTTCCCATACTCACGACTACTGTTGGAGCTATGGATGACGATGGCCAGGAAATGTCAGCAGTAACACAGCCATCAGAGCCGCTGACAAGCCCTGCGACACCACAGTCACAACCAACTCCCATCACACCCTTCTCACATCATACTCCGTCTGGCTGGTCAGAGGCCAGGACACAGAACCTAGATGCGAAGTCACTCAAGGCAGCAGTACCGGACCAATAACAAGCAACGAGGCTAACTAAACATGACCACCGCAGGTCGGTAGGCAGATGTGTTTCGCTTGTTGCGTTCCGTAGCATGCCTCAGCAGGCATTGTTTCGCAGTCTGTTTTTCTTTTTCTTCTCGAACATTACTTTCAAAGCATGTGAAGCAATGGTTGATCTATCCGGAAGGGAATGAGCTGTTCCAAAAAGCAACCATCTGAGAACGCTCTAAGCACGACGCAATAATGCCAGGAGCGGAAACTTGATTAAGAAGAATAGTAAAAGTGCAATGCTTTTCTCTCTGGGTTGTCATGGGTATCTATTTTAATTTGACGTCTTTAACATCATGTGCTTCGTCTCGGTCGTTTAGCTGCTTGCGCCGTACTTCTTCTTGTAGTCCTCCATGGCCTTGAGCTGCTCCTCAGTAGCCTGGCCTTTGACACCCTCAATGACATCGTCGAGAGTCAGGACAGCAAGGACGGGTACACCAGTCTCCTCGCGGACCTGGCCAATGGTGCTTGGTCTGTCGGAGCCATCGTCAGGCTTGCCCTGCTTCTCACCCTCGCTGGGGGTCTTCTCTTGTCTGTCGAGGGCAACGATGATGCCAACGAGCTCACCACCCTGGCTCTTGATAATGCTGATGGCCTCTCTGATAGCAGTGCCGGCAGTCATGACATCGTCAATGACAACAACCTTCTTGCCCTTGAGGCTCTCGCCGACCATCAGACCACCCTCGCCATGGTCCTTGACCTCTTTGCGGTTGTAAACGAAACCGAGATCGCCATACTTTGCCTCGTCAATGCCAGCAAGCTTTTCAGCAGTGGTGGCGCAAAGAGGGATACCCTTGTAGGCAGGGCCGAAGAGGACGTCGAACTTGAACTCGGGGTGGGCGGAGCAATACTCGGCAACAGTACGGGCGTAGGCCTCGCTGATGCCGCGGATGAGCTTGCCTTTGGAGAACAGACCACAGTTGAAGAAGTAGGGCGAAATACGGCCGGACTTGAGGGTGAATGAGCCAAAGGTCAAGATGTTGGACGAGAGGGTGAGCGAGATGAGGTCGCGCTTGTAGGCGGGGAGAGCTTCTGCGGAAGACATTGTGGCGGCGGGGTAGCAAAGCGGATAGTAAAGGGATGGGAAAACGAGGATTGGGATGTAGATTAGCAACAGGCCAGGCTAGACGCGTGAACTATCCACTGCGGCGAATCGTGATGTGACAAGTGCAGAGAACTGGACGAGCGGTGTGCCGGGAAAAAACTTGAAGGAACGCAAAGCGGCGGCTCTGGAGCCCTCAATGCTGCCCGAACGTTATCGATAGTACACCAAGCACTACGTAGGCAGCGGCTATACAGAGGGAATAATAGGCATATCGGCACGAATAGAAAGCACGGCGAGCAGTTGATCGAGCATATTGTCACGTGGAGGTGGGTAGCTGTGTCCTTGTTGAGACACCGCCGGTGAAAGATAGACACATGAATACTCGATTGCAGCAGTTTTGCCTCCGCCACCAAGGTCCATAGCAGAGAGAAGAAAAAAGCCGACAGCTCTCTTCATCATCCGTTACATCACTTTTTGCTGGATCCGCACGGTTGGCTCCCAACGAAGCAGCAAAAAAGTGAAAGAAAAAAACTAGCTTGGCGGGGCAACTGAAGCTAGACCCTTTCCTCGCTTAGTCAGTGCGCCCTCTCACACACACTCAAAAAGGCCACCCCTCCCGCGCCCTTCTTCTCAACACTGTCTTCATACCACGGTTCATCAAGCAATCGTATCTGGTAAGCTTTGACCTCCCACAGAGCGGGCTCCACTTTGCTATTTCTTGGATCTGCTCTTCCTTTTCTCTCTTTCTCTTTTTCTAACCTCTCTTCAGAAAGTTCAACCGTACTTCACTCAATCTTCCATACACAACCGTCAACATGGGGTATGTCTTCTGTCCAGCGCTGCTTTGCCAGTAGCACCCTCTAACCATCGCCTGTAGTAAGGAAAAGTCCCACATTAACGTCGTCGTTATCGGCCACGTCGACTCTGGTAAGTCGACCACCACCGGTCACTTGATCTACAAGTGCGGTGGTATCGACAAGCGTACCATCGAGAAGTTCGAGAAGGTAAGCCATCCTCTTCCTTCA
>SWBJ01000232.1:0-80500 GCA_024195555.1 Aureobasidium sp. EXF-12298 | reverse complement strand
TGGGCATCCCGTCCGCTCTGCCATACATAAGCAGTTGAACGGCAGATTAGTACTACGGTGGGTGACCACGTGGGAATCCCTGCTGCTGTACGTTTTGTCCTTTTCATCCTTTTTTTGCTGCTCACGCTTCTTTTTGTAGGCTGTGTTCTGTTTTTGCTATAGCAACGAGGTATACAGATTGGAAATACCTGCTGTAATCAAGAGGCGGGGTCATTAAGGGCTTGAAAATTCGAGCATGGTTTTCGACTCTCTGATAGGGGCGATAGTTATCGAGAAATGTTGATCATTGGATTCTGATTTTGCTACAGGATGCATTGAATAGAGGAATAACACCAGAAATGATACCAATGCAATATGTAGACCAACACGAACACCTATGCAACGGAAACTTGCTGTAACAAGGATCAAACAGGCTTCTACTTGCGTGCAGCACGACGACGGCTAGGCGTAGCAGGTACAGGGGCAGAAGCAATTGCATCTGCACGACCAGCTCTAGGTCTCAGACGCGAAGTCATAATCTCCGGGTCTGCATTGAGGCGTTTGGCACTAGCAGGTACAACTGGGGTGGCAGCTTCCTTAGGTGCGGCAGGAGGGGGAGTAGTAGCAGCTGCACGCTTTGCAATAGCGCCAGCTGAGTTTCTACCTCTTCTGGCGCGGCGTTTGGGTGCTGGTGCGACCTCCTCGGCTTTGACTCCGGGGACTAATGCGTCAGGACCTTTGGGCCCTCCAAGCTCCTCCTTGACGGTTGATGTGTCCTCGTCGTGTGGGTTGAGAGCCACAGGCTCGTCCCAGGTGGCTACACCATCTGATGCTTCGCGCATGAGGGTTGGAGCCGCCTTTTTCTTGTTGCCTGTCAAAGGGTCCCACTCCCAGCCTTCACGCAGCCACATCCAGCGCAGACATGCTCGGAGCTCCTTATCCAAGGGTACCACACGCTTCCATTCTGGTTCGAAGGTCGAGTCTTCCTTGGCCTGTGACGAAGGCTTGTAACCAGTGACACCTTCGCCATTGTAGCCCTCAGCTACACCACGGAACTTGTCACGGCAGAAGATTCTCCAAGAGTCCCAGGCGTAGGGTCCAAGTCCATAGATGTGAGCAATTTCCAAAGCGCCGGCTTGGATGCAATCATCGACATCTTCATCGACAGTTTCTTTGGGCTTGAGGTGGCGGCCATTACCTTTGTTGGGATAATCCATAGTGCGGAAGAGTTTTCCCTTCTGCGGTGGTTGTCCGATCCAAGTCTCGGCGATCTTGATTAATTTTCTCGCACGCTGATTCTGGAAGCCTAGACTGTGAATCGTCTCGCTGAGCTCGCTGACATTGGCAGCGGCCAGATCGTTTGGCGTAGGATACGTCTCCATGACTTGCTCGAAGATGGGTCTTGCTGCCTTACCGTGGGTCTTGTTGAGAAAGGTGACAGCAATCAGCAGTCGGAAAGGATCATTGGCGAGTCTCTCTTGAATCAAACCGAAGCGAGGTGCCGACAGCTTGGGGAAGGGAACAGCAGATGTGCCGGCTGGCACACGCTTTCTCTTTGGGGAAGGTGTGAAGCGCTCAGAGGTGGTGCCTGTCGACTTGCGAGGTTTGCGTGTTTTGACCTTCTGTTCCTTCTTCGCACTTTCCGTCAGACCTTCGTCTTCACTGGGTGCCCAGCCAAGCGATGAAGGAGCAGGCGAGTTTGCTTTTGCTGATGGTTTGACTTCTTGATCATCATTTTCAGCACTAGCCTCCACCTCTTTCTCGGGTTCATCCTTCATCTCAACGTCTTCGTCTTCTGCGTCAGGTGAGAGCTGGCTTCTTGCAGATTCAGAATTGTGCTCCTCCCTCAAGTTCGATTTCACCATCAACACTCGCTGCTCAAAAGTTGCGTCTGCACGATCAAGTACCTCTAGGATCTTGATTCGGGCTAGCCGCTCCAGTCCGGTCAAAGCGTTACGTGCAGTCGTGGTTTTTGACTTGTAGACTTTCTCCTCACGATCGACTTCGTTCATCAACTTCTCCAATATGTCTTTGTTGTCTTCTGCGCTGCCGTCGCCGTCTTCCACAAGCAAGCGTCGAAGTTCCGCGATTCTATTCTCAAAGTTATCGGTTTCTTCTTCCCAAGCTGCCAAGAAGTCCTTCATAGATTGTGAAAAGGCTTCGGCGGGCTCTTCTAGTTCTGATTCCAGATCAGAACCTTCGTCAATACCTGCAGTCTCTACCTCTTGAGTTTCAGGTTTGTCAAACTCCTGAGTCTCTGGAACTTTCTCGTCTTCGGCAGGCTCTTCGGATTTGGAGCTCGAGTTAATCGGCTGAGCGATATCTTGAATCTCAATGTTGTTGTCATCAGGCACGCTTGATTCTCTTGCAGCCCCTGGAACTTGCTCGTTTCCTGGAGGAACACTTGCCTGCTCATCGGCTTCTGCCAGATCGTTCAATAGCTTGTCGCCGTTTTGGGTATCCACCTCTAGGCCAGCGCTGTTGACAGGCTCTGTGAGTTCGGTGCTTTCGTGTTCTTCACGATTGGCTGGCTCACTGGTTTGTTCTTGGTCTTCAGCAGATACCAGCGCGACTTGGTCAGGTCTTTCAGTGGCTGATGGCTGATATCCACCAAACCCCATCAAATCCTCAGGGCTTGGGATGTCCGGAAGAAGGCTTTGTGCAGAGGGAGCACAATCTGGTACAGTGCTCTCGTGAAACGATTGGAAACCTCCCGGAATCTCGTCTTTGACCTCTTCGCCAACTTGCTCTGATTCCTTTTCTTGGACAGATTGATCAGGGTTGTTATGTTCCATCGGCGGACTGATGTTCTGCTGGTCGTCAGTCATGACGACATCGATCGACAATGCGTCAGTGTGTGTTTGTTCTTGTGTAGCGCCAACTTCGGTGTCAATGTCCATAGCAGAAGGCTCTGGCTCAGCTACTGGACTGATCGGAGGAGCTGGAGATGGCTGACGGCGTACGGGACTTGGCTTGCGAGCTTGCACAGGAGCTGGCTTCTCGTCACCGCTGTCACTACTGCTGCTGCTACTGCTATCATCGTCATCATCGCTACTATCGTAGCCCAATTTCTTACCAGCAGCAAAGGCAGCAAACTCAGCAAAGGATTCAGTAACAGATTTTTTGTTGTTGCTGGATGGGACAGAACCAGATCTTGTCGAAGTAAAGGACGATTGAGGTTTGCTGAAAGAATTGAGGATCCTAGGCTTTGGGCGAGCAGGTTGTGAAGGAGCGGACGTGAAGCTTGAAGCTACTGGTTTCGGAAGTTCTGTCTTGCTGACAACCGGGCTGCTCTTCTTTTGCTCTGGATGCTGAGGGCTTGGCACTTCTTCGTTTGAGGAGACGCTGGTTTCTCTAGTTGTAGGCGAAGGACTCTCTTCATGTATCGGTTCTGAGGACGACTCTCTTTGAACTGTATCATGGACTGCAAGCTCATCGTTGACGTTTTCGTTGGACAGTTTCTCAGATTCACCAATAATAGTTTCGGGCACAATTGCTTCCAAGTGTCTAGCAGTTAGAGAGACCATCTCTTGCTCATTTTCCTTATCGCTGGATGGATCGGCAACTGCTGATATTGTCGGCTTGCCCAACACTGGTAGGGCAGTGCGTCGAATGAAATCTGACATTGTGCTTTCATTGGCCGGCACGTCGTCATCCTGGTCGTCTTCATCAGAGGAGGAGGATGGTGATGATGATGAAGAGTCTTCGTTGAGAACCGGTTCTTCCACAGCTACTGGATCTTCAATCTGAGCGGGCGCAGCGATAGGAGCCGAAGTGGCCACAGCGGATGCAGCAGCAGCAGCTTTCGCCCTGCGTGCCCTCCGCGATTTCTTGCCGCCTTCGATTGGCGCAGTAATCTCAGTTTCAGGAATAGTTGGAGGCTTCGCATCAGATGGTTGAATGGGTTGTTCGGTTTCTACGGGCTTCGCCTTCAGCTTCTCAGACTTGTGCCTACTTCTCCTAACCTTCTTAGTCTTAGGGTTGGCTTGCACAGTACTTTCCAACGGAGCAGACTCTGGGTTGTCCAGCTGCATATCCTTATCCACTGAAAGTTGTTCCTTGCTGGCGCTGGAGGGTGCGACGGCAGGAGTCTTCTCCGTTTCAGTTGTCTCCTTGACTGCCGGCTTCGAAACCAAAGGTACCTCGCCTGCTGCTACTTTCTCGCGCAGCACCTTCTGCTTCTCCCGACGCTTTTGTCTCTTTTGAGAAGCTCCAACTGCCACCTCAGGCTCAGTCTTTGGCTTCTTCGAGACCTTCGGAGAATCGTCTTCTCTCTTTCTCTTCTTGTCCTTCTTATCTTTTTTGTCCTTGTTCACTTTCTTCTCTTTCTGCGATTGAGGAGCGGGTGCGGTAGGTGCCTTTTGAGCAACAGAAGTGGGTTCGACGGCTTGTTGAGCAGGCTTGTCCTTTAAGTTCAGTTCCTTGACCTCGATGTCCATCTCACGGTAGGGTTTGGGGTTGGGAGGAGTGGACGGAAGAGCGGGAGCAGCAGCTGACTTGGCGGCAGCTGAAGGAGTAACAGCCGGACGCTTTTTGACCTCTGCGCGAACGTCTTTGAAGCTCAGACCCTTAGCCTCAAGACCCAGAGCGTCGAAGTAGAGCTTAGTAGTCTCCTTATCCAGGGTTGAAGGGTTCTCAGAAGGTTCGCTCATGTTGGCTACCTTATCGAAGAAAGTAGCCTTCTGAGGCGGTTCGAGGTCGGTAAGGACATCATGGTATTCCTCCTGTTCCATACATTGCAGAATGGCCTTTGTTTCTGGGTGACTCTCGCCTGGGGTGACTCTCAATGCATGCAGATATCTGCTCTGAGCGGCGTGGTTGTCGTGAATAATGCGAATGACTTTAGCCGCGGCGGCGACAGGATCCTCGGGTCGCGACGCCATGTCGAGAATATGTAATGTTTATGGATGTACTGATGGCAATATGACTCAGATCATACTGATTAGCCGACCACGCAATGTGTTGGTCAGTGAAGACGACCGAAAAATCGATGGATAAAATAAATTTGGTCCGAGATCTGCGTTTCGCGCCGTCCCCACAATCCAACTCGGCTTTTAGCCCTCACTCCGTTGCCAAAGTTTGTCACACCCGCAGCATATTAGACCATGATGCACATTACTTGAGGTAAATTTATGAACCCATACACCGATCGTGAGGACATCTGTGAACGTGCACCTGACTAGGCTCTTGTCAGAAGAGAGGGTATGCCATTACAGCTTACACATTTCGCATGCATCTTAGCAGCCTTGAGAGACTGGCGAATTTCAGCATAGAAGAGTGCCTGTATCTTGTTTGATGACCTCTCCAACTTTTGGTAAGAGAGCATTAGCAACGAAGAGCACTCTTGGCCAGTCAAGTATGGTGGGAATAATGCAGCTTTTTTTTTGTCTAACAGTTAACTGAAACGCCCACATTGCCAAATCACAAACTTGTTGGAGCATGCATTCAATGCCTTACGCCTTGTGCAAATGCTTCCTGTACTCTCTATCAATTATCCACAAAGAAAATCCAGTGTGCTAGAAATCGGACTTGGCTTCAGCTCATCCTTCGGTCATCGTTTACATGAAATCATCACTGTCGAGAGTCAGCGTTCTGTCATTACACATGTGCACGGCATCAGATCGACTTACTCATCGAGACCATCGTCATAGGCGGTCGTGTCGGTCTCAAGGTTTCTAGCACCAGCAAGAGTGGTCTTGGTCTTGGCGGCCTTGGTCTTCTTGCCTCCCTTTGCTGCTTCCTTCTCCTCTCTCATCTTCTCGTTGGAGAGGGTGGTCAAACCACTAGAGATCTTCTTGATTTGGTCGCTGGGGAGCTCCTTGCAAATGTCCTTAACAAACTCCTGCATGAAAAGGGTGTATTGAGCCTTCTTGACGTTTGACACCAGGAGAGGAGCGAGAGTCTCGCGGAGCTTTGCAAACTGATCCTTGGAAGTTGGGTTGAACAGAGGCATGGCCGAGAGGTCGATGGCGTTGCCGGGCTGCTTCTCGTCGGCGACGGTAATGGCCTTGGAGTTGCTGCGGCTGGCAGGGACGCCGATACCCTCGAAAAGATCCTCAGCGTGCTTAAGGTCAGACTCCTTCTGCTCTCTACGCAGTCTGGCCTTGCGCTCGGCGTCGTCCTCGTCGTCGCTCTCAAAGTCAAGACCTTCCATTCTCTTACGCATGTTCTCTTGCCTTCTCTCTTCTATTCTCTGACTCTTGGACTTGTGGTTCTTCTTTGCCTCCTCTTCGGCCTTGGCCTTTGCCTCTGCAGCCTTCTTTGCCTTTTCTCTCTCAACTTCCGAGTCCTCGGCGGCATCCCAGGAATCAAGGACCTGTGCGGGGTGTCAGTGAGTGTTGGGCAGCAAGCCGTTTCGAAGTCGCACTTACGTCGTCCTCCTCCTCGTCGTCGAACTTGCCGCGGCGGGCGACGATTTGGGGGGAGCCGGGGGCTGAGCCGCTGGACTCCTCGTCGTCTGTGTTGTGAGTTAGTACTGTTGTGCAAGAGTTGGTGGGCACGCGGGCGTAGTGGGGGAATGCGACGTACCCCAAGAGTCCTTTGCCATAATTGCGATTGTATAAAAGTTGCGAAGATGCGACAGTAAGAGAGGCGTCGAGTAGAGAGCGGAGCGGTGTCCTTGTTGCGACGAGAGGGGTGGTCAAAGTGGTGGGATGACGGAGTTGGAGGGGCGCCCAGTTATTGTTCTCTACCGGAAAAAAAGATGGCCTTTGGTTGTGCTCGTTTGGCTGCCCGAGACGCCAAGACTCCGGGGAGATCGCAATACGTCGACAACAGCAAGCAGCGCCCAGCCAGCGCCAGCCAGTGCCAGCTTGAATGCTCCAAGTCGCCGTCCCCAGCAATCAACACCACCGCCGCCTACCTAATTCACTCCTGACCTTCCCACTTCACTCTCTCGCCGCAACCATCTTTTTTGCTTGACGTCTTGACGACTTTCCTTGCATCTGACAGTGAACGCTTCTACGACTTCCCACTCGCAGGGCCGCCATTGCCCCAAGGCTCCACGTTCCTCCTACACAAGCTCCTGATCCCGCCGCCGGATGAGGTAGCCGCCTACACAACCCACCATGGCTGCTCTACCCATCAAGTTCACTGAGCTGCTCCAGGTACCAAGCCTGCCTCTGTCCAATTGGCCATCACTGACAACCTCCGACAGCTCACAGCGCTCAACATTGACGTTCGTCTACCCGTCGCAATCCTACACTACAAACATCACTGACCTCGATCCTCTAGCCCAAATCTTTTGGTTTCAACTCCTGTGTAAGAAACTCCCTGCAACAATCTTTCCAACAATCGCTGACGTCTGCTGCAGACATTAGAATCAGATCACTATGTCTGCGTGTGCGACTCTGCCTCGGGCGAGGTTGTTATTGTCAACCTCAAGAACAACAACAGCGTCGTCCGTCGCCCTATCAAGGCCGACAACGCCATCATGCACTGGTCAAAAGACATTATCGCCCTGCGTGCTCAGCAGCGCACACTCCAAATCTTCGACCTGGGCGCAAAGGCCAAGCTCAAGTCGGCCACCATGAACGAGGACGTCGTCTTCTGGAAGTGGTACAGCGATAAGAGCTTGGGTTTGGTCACAGAGACTAGCGTCTACCATTGGGACATCTTTGATCCCAGCCAGACTGCTCCCGTGAAGATGTTCGACCGCAACTCAAACCTGGGCTCCCAGATCATCAACTACAGAGTCAGCCACGACGAGAAGTGGATGGTCGTTGTCTCCATCTCGTCAGCAGCGGGTCGCGTTGTCGGAAACATGCAACTGTACTCTCGCGACCGTGGTATCAGTCAGGCAATCGAGGGTCATGCCGCCGCTTTCGGTACTATTCGCATGGAGGGCGCACCTGCAGACACAAAGGTCTTCACCTTCTGCAATCGCACTGCTACCGGCGCTAAGCTTCATGTTGTTGAGATCGACCACCAGCAAGGCAACCCCGTGTTCCCCAAGAGAGCCGTCGATGTCTACTTCCCACAAGAAGCCGCCAGCGACTTCCCTGTCTCCATGCAGGTCTCGGAGAAGTACAAGGTCATTTATTTGGTGACCAAGTACGGTTTCATCCACCTGTACGACTTGGAGACTGGTACCGTCATCTTCATGAACCGCATCTCGAGTGAGACTGTCTTCACCACATGCCCCGACAGCGAATCTTCTGGTATTGTCGGTATCAACCGCAAGGGTCAAGTTCTGTCCGTCAACCTCGACGAGAACACTGTTATTCCTTACCTGCTACAGAGCCCTGAGAATGCCGAGCTCGCCTACAAGCTGGCCTCGCGTGGTGGCCTCCCCGGCGCCGACCAACTCTACCAGCAGCGTTTCGAACACCTCTTGTCCTCCGGCCAGTACGCCGACGCCGCAAAGACCGCTGCCAACTCTCCCAATGGCTTCCTCCGCACACCCCAGACCATCGAGCGTTTCAAGGCCCTGCAGGCCCAACCTGGACAACTCTCCGTCATCCTTCAATACTTCGGTATGCTGCTCGATAAGGGCAAGCTCAACCAGCACGAGACCCTTGAGTTGGCCAGACCCGTTCTCCAGCAGAACCGCAAGCACCTTCTTGAGAAGTGGATGAGCGAGGGCAAGCTTGGTTGCTCCGAGCAGTTGGGTGATATTGTCCGTCTGCACGACCTGAACTTGGCCATGCAGATCTACAAGGAGGCTGGCTGCCCTCAAAAGGTTATTGCTGCAATGGCCGAGTCAGGCAACTTCGACCAAATCCTCTCATACTCCAAGGAGACTGGCTACACACCCGACTTCAACGCTCTTCTCCAGCATATCGTCAGAGTCAACCCCGAGAAGGGTGCCGAATTTGCTACTGCACTGGCCAAGGAGGATGCCAACCTTATCGACACATCTCGTGTCCTCGATGTCTTCATGGCTCAGGGCATGATCCAGCAGGCTACTGTATTCGGTCTTGACGTCCTTTCGGCTAACAGAGAAGAGGACGGTCCCCTGCAGACTCGCCTCATTGAGATGAACTTGATGAACGCTCCTCAAGTCGCTGATGCTATCCTCGGTAACGAGATGTTCACCCACTACGATCGCCCTCGTATTGCCACCCTTTGTGAGCAGGCTGGTCTGTACACAAGAGCTTTGGAACACTACGAGGACCCTGCAGCTATTAAGCGCGTCATTGTTCAATCTGACAAGATTCCTGAGGAATTCCTGGTCAACTTCTTTGGCAAGCTCACTCTCGAACTCTCTATGGAGTGTATGGATGAGATGCTGAAGGTCAACATCCGCCAAAACCTCGCTGCTGTCATCAACATCTCCAAGAAGTACTCGGACTTGTTTGGCCCCCACCGCATTATCGCCCTGCTCGAGAAGTACAGAACTGCCGAGGGTCTCTACTACTACCTTGGCGGTATCGTCAACTTGAGCGAAGATGAGGAGGTCACCTTCAAGTACATTGAGGCCGCTACCACCATGGGCCAGATCCAAGAAGTGGAGCGTGTTTGCAGAGAATCTAACTTCTATAACGCCGAGAAGGTGAAGAACTTCCTCAAGGAGGCCAAGCTCACCGAGCAGCTTCCTCTCATTATTGTCTGCGACCGTTTCAACTTCGTTCACGACCTTGTTTTGTACCTCTACAAGAACCAACATTTCAAGTCTATCGAGGTCTACGTCCAGCGTGTCAACCCCAGCAGAACCCCTGGAGTTGTTGGTGGCCTGCTTGATGTTGACTGTGACGAGAACATCATCAAGAATCTCTTGAGCTCGGTTGACTCGACCGTCATCCCTATCGATGAGCTTGTCTCGGAGGTCGAGTCGAGAAACCGTCTGAAGCTCCTGCTGCCTTTCTTGGAGGCCACTCTCCAGGCCGGTAACCAGCAACAGGCTGTTTACAACGCTCTTGCTAAGATTTACATCGACAGCAACAACGACCCTGAGAAGTTCCTCAAGGAGAACGACATGTACGACACTTTGACTGTCGGTAAATACTGCGAGAAGCGTGATCCCAATCTCGCATACATCGCCTACCGCAAGGGTCAGAACGACCTCGAGCTTATCGAGATCACCAACGACAATGCCATGTTCAGAGCCCAGGCTCGTTACTTGCTCGAGCGTGAGGATCTCGAGATATGGAACTACGTCCTTAGCTCCAACAACATGCACCGTCGTTCTCTTGTTGACCAGGTCATCGCTACCGCCGTCCCCGAGTCGCAAGACCCTGAGCGTGTGTCAATTGCTGTCAAGGCCTTCATTGACGCCGATATGCCCACCGAACTGATCGAGCTGCTCGAGAAGATCATCCTCGAGCCTTCCGCCTTCAGCGACAACGCTAACCTCCAGAACCTGCTTATGCTCACTGCTTGCAAGTCTGACCGTGCTCGCGTCGCCAACTACATCCAAACTCTTTCTGAGTACAGCCCCGAAGACATTGCTACTCAGTGTATCGAGGTTGGCATGTACGAGGAGGCATTCGAGATCTACAAGAAGCACGGTAACCACACTGCTGCTACTGATGTTCTCGTTGACCACGTAAGTACTACCCCTTTAATTCATGCTATCCCGAGAAGCGCAGCCGCGGGATGAACTACCATCAAAATGCACGAAATCAAACCGGCAATTGTCGTTTCCATTGAGAGCCCGCATTACTCAATCCCCGGTCGCGCTCTCAATGGAAAAGGCTCTGGCTCGCTTAGCTTCGTGCATTTCGACAGTTGCCCGCATCAGAGAAGCTTTGCTGGGGATGTCTGCTCAGCTTTTGCACTGTAACCATACTTTGACATCTTGCTAATTCGTTTTCTTAGGTTGTTTCCATTGACCGTGCGCAAGAATACGCCGACCAAGTCGATACCCCTGAGGTCTGGAGCAAGGTCGCTAAGGCCCAGCTTGATGGTCTCCGTGTCAGCGACTCTGTTGAGTCTTACATCCGCGCTCAAGACCCATCCAACTACAATGAGGTTATTGAGATCGCTACTCACGCTGGCAAGGACGAGGACCTTATCAAGTTCCTGCGCATGGCACGCAAGACCTTGCGTGAAATGCCTATTGACACTGCTCTTGCCTTCTGCTTCGCCCGCACCAACCAGCTCAGCGAGTTGGAGGACTTCCTCCGCACATCCAACGTCGCCGACATCGAGGCTTCAGGTGACAAGGCCTACGAGGAGGGCTACCATGAGGCTGCCAAGATCTTCTTCACCAGCATCTCGAACTGGGCGAAGCTCGCTACTACTCTCGTTCACCTTGAAGACTACCAAGCTGCTGTTGAGTGTGCTCGCAAGGCCAACAGCGTCAAGGTCTGGAAGCAGGTCAACGAGGCCTGTGTTGCCAAGAAGGAGTTCCGTCTTGCCCAGATTTGTGGTCTCAACTTGATCGTTCACGCCGAGGAGCTTCAGGACCTTATCAAGCAATACGAGTACAATGGATACTTCGACGAGCTAATCTCGCTCTTGGAGGCCGGACTTGGTCTCGAGCGCGCTCACATGGGAATGTTCACCGAGTTGGGTATTGCCCTCTCCAAGTACCACCCCGAGCGTGTTATGGAGCACCTGCGTATCTTCTGGGGACGTATTAACATCCCTAAGATGATTCGTGCTTGCGAGGAGGCTCACCTGTGGCCTGAGCTTGTCTTCCTTTAGTAAGTTGCACCAGTTTTTTTCCTTTTTTTTTTTTTTTTTTTACATCTGTATCCAACACCTGCTAACAATACCTTCCAGCGTCCACTATGACGAGTTCGATAACGCTGCTCTTGCAATGATGGAGCGCGCTGCTGATGCTTGGGAGCACCACTCTTTCAAGGATACTATTGTCAAGGTCGCCAACTTGGAAATCTACTACAAGGCCCTCAACTTCTATCTGCAGGAGCAACCCTCGCTCCTTACTGATCTCCTCCAGTCTTTGACTCCTCGCGTCGATGTCAACCGCGTTGTGCGCATGTTTGAGAAATCTGACAACATCCCTCTCATCAAGCCTTTCCTTCTCAACGTTCAATCGCAGAACAAGCGCGCTGTGAACGATGCTATCAACGACTTGCTCATCGAGGAGGAGGACTACAAGACTCTTCGTGACTCTGTCGAGAACTACGACAACTACGAGGCTGTTGCTCTTGCCCAGCGCCTTGAGAAGCATGACCTGGTCTTCTTCAGACAGATTGCTGCCAACATCTACCGTAAGACCAAGAGATGGGACAAGTCTATTGCACTTTCGAAGCAAGACAAGCTCTTCAAGGATGCCATCGAGACTGCCGCTATGTCAGGCAAGGCTGAGGTTGTCGAGGAGCTTCTTCGCTACTTTGTCGACATTGGCAGTCGCGAATGCTTCGTTGGTATGCTCTATGCATGCTACGATCTCATTCCTCTGCACGTTGTCATGGAGCTGTCATGGCGTCATGGTCTGAACGACTTCACTATGCCCTTCATGATCAATTACATGTCGCAACAGGCTATGGCTATTGAACAGCTCAAGAAGGACAACGAGGAGCGCAAGTCAAAAGAGGTCACCCAGAAGACCGAGCAGGACAACACACCAATTCTTGGAGGATCACGACTGATGCTGACCCAGGGACCGGCTGCAAGTGCGCCGAGCCCGGCACCTTACTCGAACGGTGTGATGGCACAGCCTACTGGATTCCAACCCACAGGATTCGGAGGCTTCAGATGAGTCTGACTGAGGAGAGATAATATAGAAGCGGGGATGAAACAATGGATGGGGTGCATATGCAGGGCAGCGGCGTGTCCATAGAGCCCCAGCGCATTGTTGAGGATGAGGGGCGTGCTTGTAGACATGTTGCGGGATGACCGAAGGGATTTCCCCTGCAAACAAGTCACAGACAAAAGACAGTTATGGAGGCGTTGTTGCATGTACTCTTAGTTTGAAGCGTATCAAATTCCTTTTGGATTGTTCATAGATTTGTTGATTCCTGATGAGATGATGTCTGGATGTGGTGAATGTTGCGAGGGTCATGCTTGCAGGCGATGAGCGGCGGGGCACAGGCCATTGGGTGATCGCTTTCACATGCCAACCCGGAGCGCACAAGCACAAGCTGAAGCAATCCGAGTAGCATCATCGGCCCACAGTTCCTCATTCGATGGTTGCTTCCTTCCTCTTCCCTCTTGTACTTGACTGTCGCTCCTTCCCTTGCATCTCCGACGACAATTGACTGCATTTTTCTCGTTCCTGACAGTAACTCGCGCACCGACACAACTTGGATATTTTCTTGAACCCTGAACAATATCTAGAAAAACAGCACACGTGAGATCTGCAAGAAGCCGTTCACCACTTCGCAAGCACACGAGACCTTCTCAGTCGATATGGCCGATCAATCGCCTCCCATCCTGCGTCCCCGTCCTCGCCGTCCGTTCGAGCTCACCCCCATGTCGTCGACGGCTGGCAACTCCCCCGATGGCCGCGATACTCCGGAAAACCAATCTCCCGGCGCCGACGAGTCAGGCCTTCCGCCCTCTCGTACTCGCTCCTTCCTCAATCTGACCACATCCACTCTCTTCGGCATCTACTCTCCGGCTGACTATGCACCCGATCGCGACGAGACCCCTTGGGGCACTGGTGCTCAGACGCCCATTGATAGCAAGGGCATGAACATGGCTGATATCGACGGCAACGTCGATGACGCCCTGATGATGAGAAGCAAGAAGAGAAGAGGCAGCATGCTCGAGGCCTCGACACGGCGTGTGCAAAGGCCCAAGAAGAAGACGTTCAAGAACTGGCTCTTGCCTATGGTAGGCAAGAATGTCGTCTTAGGTCTGGCTGGCATTGCTTACGGCCAGTTGATTGCACATTTGCATGACAGAAATACTTTGGTGCCTGTGCAGGTCGAAGGTATGCCCTCGGAATCATGGGCGTACATTGCCTATTGGTGTTTCAGTGGTGTTGCTTTGGGTCAGGCCTTGCCTTGGGTCGACTCGATCTGGATGAGCGATGGTAGCGGTGAGACTGAGGCAGACAGAGAGTACAGGACTTCTGGAAACCTGCGTAGCGCTCAGGACACACATACTCGCAGCCAAAATTGGACTCCTGGTTGGAATGAGGTTGTCAGGTTCATTGGTGCAGCTGTGGGCATTGTTTTTGCTATTGTAAGTTCGCTTCTTTACTCTTTCTTGTCTTGTGTCTGCGTCGGTCACTAACCAATCCCGCAGCGCCGTCTACCCTGGCAATCGCCTCTTCAGCTCAGTCTTACCCTCGCCCTCGCAAATCCAGCTATCTGGTACCTCCTCGATCGCACAGGCCCCTGCTTCATCCTTGCTACCACCGTCGCTCTCACAGGAACAGGTCTGCTTCTTTCCATCAACCCCGACCTGATCCCTTCACCTCATACTTCAAACCTCCACTCCTTCTCTAGCGTAGCTAACGCAACGGCAAATGCAATCAGAGGAGAAGATCTGGTGCTGGGTACTTTTACACTCGAAAGTGTGGGTGTGGCTACTTGGATTGCTAGTGTGCTGTTTGTCAGCGCTGTTGCTTTTGGAAACATTGGTCGCAGACTTTGAGATACTCGGTCGTTTGAACTTTGGCATGGGGCATGGATTCAAGTGAGGGATATTTCGCAATGTTAGATTGATCAAATGTTGATGCCAACTCCCTTGGGCACAAATCGACCTGCGTGGCTTTTTTTCCCTCCACGCAGATGGAATCATTTGCATGGAAAATGGAGTTCTAGTTGTTCTATTTTGCTCAATCAATCAAAGCAAATCTTGGAAATCTGGATTTAGCTAAGGCATCCAAAGAATCTCGGTATCTCGATCTTGGCCTTGTTCGATCCCAGTATCGTCTTTATCACAAGCCTTTTGCTCTGCATGAAGTTGACAGTGCAAGATGTCCGTCGCATTGAGTTGCTCGTATCTCTGCTACAGACCCAGGTTCGATCACAGAAGGTATGACCCTGTCGTGTGATGGATAGTCCTCTAAATAAAGATACTGTTCTTTCCACAAGCACCATGAGACATGAAACCTAGTCATGATCTTGCCTGACATGATGAGAAGGCACTGTTGGTTCTTTTGATCGTTGGGGACTATCTTTGTGTCGACAGTCGACTTTGGTGATAGGATTGGACCACATCGACCATAATCATGTAAAACATAATTTCAGAGAACATACTTACAAAGAATGCAAGCCTTTGCAATTTCAGTTCTGTGTACCTTGATACCCTGATGGTCGATTCAGAAGAAAGGTGGATTATCCGACGTCGAATACAAACCTCAAAGATAGGGCGGGCAAAGTTATGCTCACAATGCTGCACTAGACGAGATCACTATATATATGCATGAACTGTTCTAGAGGCGAGAAGATGCTGAGAGAATTGATATTTTGTTCTTGTAAGGTATGTCTGTCTTTGCATTACTGAATAGCTAGTCTTCTATACAGCAAACGATTCAGCTAGCAAGGTGTCGTCCTTGTTTTCTTTTGAGCAATGTCACAGAACCTAGCAAGAATGTTGTGATTCTGTTGTGTCCCTTACAGATCTGAAGCGTATGTTGCTTCGATAAAACGTCCTCTGTTCCACAAGATCTCTTTGGGCCTTGGCCTCTTCGTGTCGTAGCTTGATGTTCTCGGGGTTATTGTGTGTTCCCGTGGTGATGCATTTTCGCGTATGAGAGGCTGAGCTATCATCGTTGTTATGTTCATAAGACTGATCTGTGTGAAGCGTTATGTTTTCTCGTCTGGACATGGACCGAACACCTTTGAGCTTTACTTCGGGCTTTCATGCCACCAGCGATACTTGCCGGTTCCCTCAATGGTAAGCTTGTTGTAACGCTTCGCCAGCATTTTCTCCACTTTGTAAGTAAAGCTGTTGGCGAATCCACCATGAGGAAATATGTCTAGCGATTCCATGCTTGGGAACGCTTCGAGCGACTCAACAGCCCTTTTGTGTTCGGCTGTGCGTTCTGTAGAAGGAGATGCGGCCGAAATGAGTATGGAGACTGTATGAACAAGGTGGAGGACGCCCAGGCGACTCAGTGTTTCTATACAGCATGCGAGCTCCTCTGTAAGCGTCGCGGAATTACGTGCTTTGAGGGTAAGATTGCGAAATATGATCCCAATGGTGTATGAACGACATGTCTTGCTGGTCAGGCTCAGATTGTACAGACGTCGATCCAGTATGAGCCAGGAGTTTTCATCCTTGTCGATCAGATCACAAATGTTGTGGAAGAGCTCTGGAGGAAGGCTTTCAAGTGGAGACAACATCTTGAGCTGCGATGCTCGTGGTCTATACCAGTTGTGGCTGGCAGCGATACTCGGAGATGAACGAGTTCAGGTACTGCGTTTGCACCACTGACGAGACGAACGCAGCGGAGACGTGTTGACGGAGTGGTAAGCATGCGTTCAGGCTCTGTATAAAGTGATGTGCGTGTCGAAGAGCTCTTGCATTAGAAGAGCGAAGTGAGGCACGAGGCAAAGTCTACCCAAGCGGGTGGTGATCTGGACGAACACTCAAGAGGGCTAGATTGTATTAGGGAACATCGAAAAGGCTGATCTTGTCTGTAGTCAAACTCACTGATCCGCGCGCCAGCTTGTGAGGATGACAAGGAGGTGGATTTGAATGTCAAAAGCGTCTTTGATAGAGACGAGGACGTGTGATTGTTGTTCGAGAAGGAAAAGATTTGTTGTTCGAAGGAAAGCGGAAGACGGGTCTTGTCGGAAGAAGGCGCAGGCGCAGCCTGAGAAAGAGGAAAAGTGCGATGTGTAGGAAAGAGGAAGAAGGTGCAGCTCAATAGAGAAAGTGCCACTTGCACTGATACACGCAGGCCTGAAGTGGCCTCTCTCAATTGAGTGCAACCGCTTCAGTTGAACAATGTATATCGAACCGAATTGGTGCTAAAGATCTTAATAGTGAGACGATCACATGCAGACGCTTCACTTCACTTACCTACCCTTATATACCCAGAAAGTTGTCCTTCTTACATCCCACTTATAAGACACAAACGTGAGTTTGGCGTAGTGGGAGACCGCCTGCTTTTCGAAGTCGGGAATAGAGGGGCTATGCCCCATAAAGTTTTGTGTACAGAAGGTAGGTCCAAGGTTCGACTCTTGAGGACGGAGATTCTGCGGATGACTTTTTGGTACAGCATGGTTTTGAACATTATCCGTTCTCTACCGTTCTTGTGGCACATATCTGTTCACATCATCAGTTCCCTCAGAAGAGAAGGCCGTGGGTGTGCTGTCATAACTGTGTATTTTGTTTTGGTGTCATGCAATAGGGGCGAGGATAGATCCGTGGATGGAAAGATAAGAAAAAGAAAAACACATCCCTTCTCGTCCTCAGCGCCATAGAACACCCCTGATCTAATGCCCACAGACAAGCATGCATCCCGCACATACACGCCTCACACACATAGAAAAGCGTGATGCGTTTATGCAAATCCAACTTTTGATCGTCCTCTCCATGTCAAATCCTCTACGTGTCATCCCCACAAGATCCGGAACGAAGATCCTGCTTGTCTGGGTATCGGTGTAAGTCGTTGCTGATGTATCAACCAGTCGTTGTTCACTCAATGGTAGGCTCGAGGGTAGAACCGGCAAGGATGGTGGCCCTGTTCGAATATTAGTATAGGTTTCGTGAGATGAAATGAGTTTGACGTACCATCCAATGAGACGCCAGTGCTTCTCGATTCTGCGGGAAAGAGCAACCTTCTCGCCAATCTCGGTACAGGCAGGACTGGTGAGTTGAAGTCTGGCGGCATCGGCCTTGACGGCGACAACCTTGGCACCAGTGGCAGTAGAACCAATGTTAACCATGAGGACTTCGTTCTTTGCGAGCTTGGCAACCTTGGCCTGCTTGCCGTCGGCGGTCTTGACACCGAGCAGACGACGGAGCAGGAAGTAGTTGACCTCGATCTCAGTGTAGATGGCGGGGAGCTGGCCACGGAGACCAAGGACGAAACCGACCAGACGATCGGCACGGCAGAGAGTGGGGTCGACACGAGTACCAACACCGATAAGACCACCGGGGACGGCAAACTTCAAGTCGTTGTTCTCGGCGAAGAGTGAGACAACTCTGGAGAAGATGGGCTTGCACTGAATCTTGCCCTGCTCGTCCTTGCTGACAATACCGGGTCTGATTTCGATTTCGTCACCAAGCTTCAACACACCAGTCAAGATACTGCCACCAGCAACACCACCCTTCAAGTCCTCGATCTCGGCACCAGGCTTGTTGACATCGAAAGATCTGATAACAATCATGTGGGGGGCGGCGGTGAAGTCTCTTGGGGGAACGGGGATCTTGGAGACGAGGTACTCGTTGATGGCGTCAATGTTGAACTTCAGCTGGGCACTGATAGGGATGATGGGACTGCCGTCAGCGACGGTACCACGGATGAACTTCAGGATAGACTCGTGGTGTTGGCTGGCGGCCTCCTCACGCATAAGGTCGACCTTGTTTTGGAGAATGATGATGTGGTTCAGCTTCATGATCTCAATGGCGGCCAAATGCTCAGAGGTCTGGGGTTGAGGGCAGGTTTCGTTTCCGGCAATGAGGAGGAGGGCGGCGTCCATGACGGCGGCGCCAGACAACATGGTGCTCATGAGAATATCGTGACCAGGGCAATCGACGAAGCTAGGAGATTGTCAGATAGCGCTAGTGTGCGGCGCAGTATGTGGACACTCACGAGACATGTCTGAGCAGACGGTATGTACCAGAGCATCCTTCTCTCTCACATGGAGGGTCGACCTCCTTGTCACTCTTGTAACTCCTGTAGCAGGTGGGGCGAGGGCACTCGTCGTTGTCGCACTTGTAGACCTTTGCGTTGGCGTAACCGAGCTTGATGGTAATGTTTCTCTCCAACTCGTTCTTGAAACGGACAGTCTGGACACCAGAGATGGCCTTGACGACTGTTGACTTTCCGTGGGCGACGTGACCAATGGTACCAATGTTGATAGTAGCCTGGCGCGAGATGATTTCGGGCGACAGAGGGTTCAAAGCCTTGACATCGATGGTCGACGGGTCGGGCTGCTCGGCGATGAAAGGCTTCTGGACGACGGGAGCAGGAGCAGACTTCTTCAAGGCCGACTTGGGCTTCTGCTCAGGAACCTCATCTTCCGACTCGGACTGGTCTTGCTGAGGGTTCAAGGTGGGCGAGGCGGGTGGTGAGTCGTCCTGGGGGTATTCGCCGTTCGAGGCCATGATTGCGGAGGTTGCGCGGTTGGACTCGGGGTGGTGGAATCGGGGTGCGCAAAGGCTCGTGAGGGCGAAATTGACTATGAGTCTTGCGGGCTCGCTGTGACGTGCAAAGTCACCAAACTCTCAAATTCTGGGAGCAAGACCAGCGACTAGGTGGCCAAAAGTCGAGGCGAGCAAATGGGCCCGCTGTTTGAATTTGGCCCGCTGCTAGAATTGGTGCTCAGTAACTCTGGAGCATCTGATTGGTCTGTCTGAGCACGAACCCGGCTTCTTCTCTCGCCCTCGCTCTGCGACATCGACCTCAGTTGTTCGACACGCACCTCCATCTACCCTCTCCTCTCGACCCCGACACAGTCAATCGCAGACCATGTTGGCCAGATCCAGCCTGCGATCCGCGCGCATTGCCGCTGCAGCTCGCAACACTGCAACCCGCCAGTCCACGGTACGCTCTCGCTCTCGCTCAACTCCCGGACACTCGTCCATACCTCCAACTACCCTCGACCGCCGACCCGCCCGTTGAATCATGCCCAACTGACGTCTCCATCTCTCCAGCGCGCTGCCTCTTCCTCCTCCGGTGCCGAGTCTTCCCAATGGGCAACCACCGCCACTGCCTCTGCTGCCACCGTCTTCGCCGTCGGTTCCGCCGCATGGTACTACTACCAGTTCGGTCGTGAGGCCCACGCCATGACCCCCGCCGAAGAGGGGTATGTCACCCATAACCTACATCCACACTCGACCGTCCAGTGCTGACCATTGGCCCAACAGTCTTCACCCTACCAAGTATCCTTGGGAGCACGAGAAGCTCTACAAGACCTTCGACCACCAGTCTCTTCGCAGAGGTTTCCAAGTTTACCAGGAGGTCTGTGCTTCCTGCCACTCGCTCAAGCGCATTGCCTACCGCAACCTCGTCGGTAACTTCATGACCGTCGATGAGGCTAAGGCCCTTGCCGAGGAGAACGAGTTCGACACCGAGCCCAACGATGAGGGTGAGATCGAGAAGCGCCCTGGAAAGCTCTCCGACTACCTTCCCAGCCCCTACAAGAACGACGAGGCTGCCCGTGCTGCCAACAACGGTGCTCTTCCCCCGGATCTTTCGCTCATGGTCAAGGCCCGCCACGGTGGCTGCAACTACATCTTCTCTCTTCTGACTGGTTACCCCGAGGAGCCCCCAGCTGGTGCTGTTGTCCAGGAGGGTCTCAACTTCAACCCTTACTTCCCCGGTACCGGTATCGCCATGGCCCGTGTCCTCTACGATGGTCTCGTCGAGTACGACGACAAGACCCCTGCCACCACCTCGCAGATGGCCAAGGATGTTGTCGAGTTCTTGAACTGGACTGCCGAGCCCGAGATGGACGACCGCAAGAAGATGGGCTGGAAGGTTATGGCCGTTGCCGGTACTCTCTTCGCCCTTTCCATTTGGGTCAAGAGGTGAGTCATGTCGAATGTTGGATTGAGATTATTTACAAATACTGACTTTGTGCTACAGATACAAGTGGACTGTCGTCAAGACCAGAAAGCTCGTGTACAACCCTCCCACCACCAAGGCCGTCCGCAACCCCTCATCTCCTCGCACTGAGGTCCACACCGAGGGCCAAGGATTCCTCAAGTAGACGATTTCTTTGATAGGAATCTGGTAATTATTTATTAGAGGGAAAATCTAGGCGATTGTCTGGACAGCTGATGAATGACATTGAAACGTCAAGTACCAGTTTCCAGCCAAGGGTTGCCCATTGAGGGAGAAAATTCCGGTCCTGTACAGCATTCTTGCGTTTTAGATCAGAGCGCAAGGGTGGACCCTCCTTTTTCTATCTTCATCTTTTTTTCTTTGTCATCTGTACTATGAGCCCGGAAAATTCGATATGCTTGCATGTTTCTACCTAGACCGCATATTCCACCCAAAACTTCACGACCTTGTTCTCCACGAGATGTAGCTCTTGATAAGCTTTGGATGTAATGATCATAGATTGCCACCAGCCTCAGGCATCAATTTGATTGTAAGTACTTACTCAAGCAGAACAGTGTACCCAGGTGAGCTTGTTAATTTCTGGCGCTTCTATGTCAATACATGTTGGACCCACAAGAATATGAATCGCGAATGCTGTAGGCATGCGGGCCCACAGTCCCTAGCACGGCAGGTTTTAGGAAGATCAGGCTACTATAAGCCTGAGTAGACATCGACTTGTGCTTCGTCTTGATGGTTGAACCCAGTCCATCTAATCTTAGTAGTGCTGTTAGGTCGCACCGAGGTTATGACAACACATGCTTGTAAGAGTGCTACATATTGTTCGTCGAAGCCATTGGCCTCTTACGCACCCATCCAAGCACAAAAAGAAGATGTATCCTGGTCGGCATACATGAGACGATCAATGGCTGAGGTTCGTAGAGGTTGTGCAAGCTTCAAGCTTCTGCATTAGCGGCACAAGTCGGAAAGGCGGTGAATCGGAGAGTGGCAGAATTTGTACCCATGCATGAACTTTTTTCGAGATGCGAACTGTCGCATAAATACATACCACACATATATCCAGCAACATGTCGACGTCGCAAGTGAGAATCCAGCTCAGTACGAGGAGTCCGGATATCGAGTTGCCCGAGGACACTGGTCCGATCCTCGTCTCGACTGGTAAGTAATGCCCTGATGTCGTGCATTTGCGCTGGCATGATGCCTCTTTTCCAGAGGGAAACACATAGCTGACAATTGTCGCAGAGCTCCGTAGATACCAGCTCTCCACTCTCGTCAACCGTCTGCTCGAGACCGAACAACCCGTCCCCTTCGAGTTCCTGATCAACGGCCAATTCCTCCGAACCTCGATCGATGAGTTCCTGACCGCCAACGGTATCTCTGCCGAAACAACCTTGAATGTCGAATATGTACGCGCTCTTGTGCCGCCGTCGCACGTCGCCTCTTTCGAACACGACGACTGGGTCAGCGCTATCGATCTTCTCTCAACTACTTCAGCGGCTGGAAAATGGGCAGGCAAGAACTTCGCTGGTGCTGGAAACGAGCGTTTGGTGTCGGCGAGTTACGATGGATTGTTGAGACTGTGGAATCAGAGTAAAGAAATTTTGGCAACGAGCGGGGATGGTGGACACAGCGGACCTGTCAAGAGTGTCAAGTTCCTGGATCACTCGCGTTTGGTGTCATCGAGCGTGGACCGCAGCGTCAGAATCTGGAACTATAACGACAGCGAGATTACACCAAAGGTTGAGCTGCTAGGACACACAGCTTCCGTGGACAGACTGGCCGTACACACTCCCTCGCAGCGCATCTTGACCGCCTCGCAAGATCACACCGTTGGTATCTTCAGCAGCGACATCAAGAGCAACCCTTCAGCACCCGCACATCTCCTCCCCAACCCCTCAAACAAGCGAAGGAAAACCAGCGTTACCGTGCCCCAGCGCGGTGCACTCTCTCTCCTGGCTGGCCACACCGCACCAGTATCAGACGTCACTTTCAAGCCTGACGATGCCACAGTCGCATACTCCACTTCCTGGGACCACACACTCAAGACCTGGGATCTGGCCACTCACACCTGCGTCGACACACGCGCAACCTCCCACCCACTTGTCTCAGTCGCTGCTCTGCCTCAATTGAATCTGGTTGCTGCAGGTACTACTGCTCGCCACATCTCCCTTATCGACCCTCGCGCTTCTGCTACTTCAATCGTTGCTATGACGCTCCGTGGCCACAACAATGCTGTGGTCTCGCTTGCACCTTCGCCTGATAATGGCTATGTCTTTGCCTCTGGTGGCCATGATGGTAGTGTCCGTGTCTGGGATGTCCGCAACGCCAAAGCAGGCAATGGCGGTGTTGCTGAAGGCGGCATGACCGGCGAAAGCATCTTTGTTCTCGAGCGTGATGGCCAAGGCGAGAAGAAGCCAGTAGGCGGCGAAGGCATCAAGGTGTTCGGTGTGCAATGGGATGAGGCTTGGGGTATTGTCAGCTGTGGTGAGGATAAGAAGGTGCAAGTTAACCAACCCAGGTAATTGCACAACCAAAAGCATTGAATGTTACTTCATATACCCCTTCTTTTATCGTACCTTCCAATACACACGAGCAACAAGAAAGAAGCCGCAGCGGGTAGAACTCGAACCTACGGTCTCCTCGAATGGAGAATATGGTGGACACACTACGGAAATAGGCATAGCCACACCGTCCCTTGTGTTTGCAAGACTCATTCTCGAGGTGCTCTAACCACTGAGCCATCGCTGCTTGATGGTGAGTATTCAGAGTTGGATGAACAAGAAGGGTCCAGGGGCATCGGGTCAGAAAGAAGTATCGGGGAGGAGAGATGTTGTGATGGCAAGTCTCGTCTTTCTGTACTCGACACTTCTCAGGCTTCGTGCAGCATGAATCAGGTTGTCGTTCACACTATTTGTCTTCTATATCTTTCTTCCACCCATCAGTCTATCACGGAATGGTTAAAGGGTCTGTCGAGATTTTTCATAGACTATCATATAAGTGTCTTTTCTTCTTTTGAGTTGTTTGATTTGCGACAACAATGAATTTCTTCTGAATATATTCTTACTTTGTTACCTTGGACAGTACAACATACCTGACTGACTACCGTGTCTATCTACGGCTAGATCATTGAATTGGAAGCAAGTAAAGCAACGATATCACACTCCAACATCTTACATCAAGTAAAAGCCAAGATGCCGAAACCAGATACCAGAATCAGTCGATACGAAGTAAAAACATGATGACAAGCAAAAACTCATGGTGTTCTATCTACTTGGCTAGAGCAAAAGAGCACCCAAGTCTTACCCAATTTGCGTCATTGCACACAGAGCACTTAAGCTCCGTTTGGCACGTTCACACGTTGATAGGCATTTTCAGCTTCGCTTATCACCTCAGATGTTGAACCGAAGTGCGCAGGCATATAGCTTTTTCAAACAATCAGACCTTTGGGTCAAGACATCCAGACCTTTCGGGGTCAACAAAGCACACCGGCTTCCGAGCCAATCGACCTGTGTCCTTAGGGGTCGAACAAACAGCCTATATTGCATAGGTAGGGATTGGGTCATCCTTTTGCTCCGGTGGAGTGTGGTGGTGTGTTTGTGACGAAAAAAAAAAAAACACACTCCACCCCGCCTCACACAAACAAAACATCAAAGACGTGATCAAGAACGGCCTCGACAATGAGCCTGACGTGCTTCTAGATTGTGAAGTCAAATTCGAACGATACTTCAAGGAGGCCCTCGCGAATGCAGTGGCGCGATCCGTGGCGGGCGACGTCTTATCCCAACTCATGGAGATTTGAGTGGCTGCAGTGTGTCAGCAAGGTGGATTCCGACAAGAGAAACAATGGGGAAAGAGGAGCATTGAGGGAAGAAACAGGAACACTAGGACGTGTCATCTCAACAAGTCTGTCCGAGGTATACCTCTTCCGTCAATTGACCTCTGCGTTTGCCGCTCACAATGCCACTACTACGCTGTTAGAAGCTGCGGGAACAGGAAGATGACAAAGATGCTGGTGTGAACATACCTAGCAGGCCTCCGTCTCCTACCCCTACTCAAATTCCGAAGACACAAACTACCACAGTACAAGCAACAAAGACAAACAGAAAGTAGATGCAAATCAAGAAAAAGTGTTCTCTTATTATTCTTGTCTCACATCGACTCAATTCCGCATTCACATTCGACCTTCTCATGTTTCTGGCAAAAGTCTGATCTCGCTCCAAGAAACCCCGTACATTCATTTCCTTCTTCGCTGCTCCATTTTGAGGGGTTGTAAATGCAAAAAATAAAGACCGACGCCATAATAATGGAACAAAAGAAATAACAAGAGTGAGGTGACGTGCTAGTATAACGTAGAAATAGTTGTTTCCAAAAAGAAAAAAGCCGTCGTGGTGAAAAATAGAAAAGACAAGAAGTACTAGGGTGATGGAAGTGAAGACAAGGGGGGTAAGCAAAGAGAGAAAGGAAGTCTATAGACAGGGTTGCCGGGAGAGATTCCAGCGTTCGGGACAAAAATGGTACTTTTGAAAAGACCGGGTGGTTCACAAGCAGCCAAACTTCAAGACACTAGTTGAAGCCCTGGTACAGCTCTTCCAGGGTCTGCTCCTGGGTTTTACCGGTGGTGCCGCGCTTCTTACGCTCCTCCCTCTTCTTGCGCAGTTGTGCCCAACCTTCGTCGTCATCCTCTTCGTCAGGTCTGGATTGAGGCGATTTTGGAGAGCCCTTGGGCTTGTCGATGACCTTGATGGTGGTCCGCGGTACGTTATTGCCGTTGCTTGCAGGGATGTTGTTGGGGTTTAAGAACGAGCCAGTCGAGGCATTCTTCTTGGCAAAATTCTGGATGCCAGACTGTGAAGTCATGCTCGCGGTGCGGCTAGTGGAACCTTCCATAGTCACAGGACGATAGCGAGATGGCATACCGACGTTGCTGCGCTCGCTGGGTGCAATGGAGGGAGTGTAGCCTCCACGAGGCGCGCTAAGGCTATAGTCGTACATTGATCCCGCATAGCCTGGAGGCTTCAGGTTGGTCATGGTGCTCGATCTCTGTTGCGGGGGATGCATAGGACTTTGAGGGCCAAGCATACCAGGTTGCTGCCCATTGGGTCCACCCATAGACACAGGTCTTTGCATGCCATTTGGCAGCATGTTGGGGAAGCCATTATTCATCTGAGGCATCTGGGGCATCTGAGGCATTTGCTGCATCTGACCGTTCTGCATCGCCATCATCTGCTGCATCATCTGAGTCTGCTGGAACATCAACTGCATCATTTGCTGCTGGTTTTGTTGTTCTGCGCCCATCATCTGAGGCATTTGGGGCATTTGAGGCATAAAACCACCCATACCCATCTGCGGTGCAGCCATACTCATCATCGAATTTGATCGTGGCATCATCGGAGGCATGTTGCTGTGCATGTTTCCAGGGAGAGGAAGTCCGTTCGCGTTGAAGGCAGGACCGCCGTTGTGGTTCACGCGTCTAGCAGCGCGAGCACGCTCCTCACCAGCGATGACGCCAACAAGACCACCTCCAGCTTGGGGCATGCCGGGCATTTGCGGTGGGGGCATGCCGGGCATTTGCGGTGGGGGCATCATCTGAGGCATCTGAGGCAATTGGTGCATGGAAGGAGAGGCTCCACCATACACTGAGCCGCCAGAACCGAAAGCAAGTGGCTCACGATTGGCAGGATTGACGAGACCAGCACCAAAGTAGGGATCTGCAGGGAGATTGCGAGCAAAGACAGGAAGGCTACCACCTCCCATACCGCCATTAACAACCGATCCAGCACCGCCAGGAGTTGGAGGAGCACTCGCAAGGCGGGTAGGGGGGCGGTTCTTGCTAGGGAAGCCGTGAGCCTGAAGGATACCTAGAGGGACTTCGTCGTCCTCGTCTTCTTGCTCTGCACCGAGACTGACGTTGGAGAAATCCCTAGTGAGACCAGGTGCGCTGTACGAGGCACGATCCAGGCTTGGGCGGCTGGTTTGCGATGGAAGCTCGGATGGATTTCCTCCTGCGACCTTCTTCATTTGCTGTCTGTATACAGACATGTTGGCTTCCTGCTTGCGCCTCTGGCGAGCAAGCTCTGCTTGACGTTCAGCCTCATCATCGTCGTCATAGCCTTCATCCTCGGATTCTTCGGATTCTTCGCTCTCTTCAGGACCAATGACTTTGCGTTGAGCCTCGAACTCCTTTCTTGTCATTCTCTTGGTGGGAGAGAACTGTCCAGACTGAGTTCTGGGAGCAACTGGAGCAGCTGCGGGGTGCACGGCTCTGCTAGTAGGTCCATTAGGAGAGTGATCAAACATGCCATCAGAAGTGTTGCTTGTGGGACGCAAATTGTTAGCCCGGGGAGTTGTGTGCTCAGATTCGCCTGTTGAGATGGAGTTTGAGTCATCTCTACTGACTGCCGCGATCGTTGGGTTTCGGTTCGCTGGGGTGGCTTTCTGTGGGGAAGTTGTTGCTGTGTACGACTCAACTAGAGGCGATCTTGCTCTAGAGATAGGGTGAGAAACATCGTCTTCACTAGAATAGCTATTCCGTCTCTCGTGCTCGGGTTCATCGGCGGGCGAGCCGTAGCGGTCGGGCACGGCTTGGTAACCAGGTCTGAAACGAGAAAAGGTCGAGGGAGGATTCAGAGGAGGAGACGAGACATCGGAGCCCATGGCTGGCGACATCAATCCGTCGTTGGAAGTTCGGCTGGCCCATGAATAACGGTTTGCTGATGCAGCAGACAGATTTGCTGGTCTGCGACGAGTCTCAGACTCCACCTCAGATTCAGGTTCGGCCTCAGGTGATGGAGTGGGCTCATGACGCGCGACAGGAGGGGCTGGTAGGGGCTGAGATGCCTGTTGAGAAGAATGATGCTGGTAAGCGTTGTAATTGTTGAAGCCTGGTGACTGTTGGCGACGTACCGATCTGCCGTAGTTTTCGTATGCAGGTTGAGGCGGTGCTACCCTCTTGGGCGAGCTCAGTCCTTCAAACATGTTCATGCCGAAGTCGCTGCCAAAGTCTGACATAGAACCCAAGTTGGCATCGAGCCTCGGAGGTACGGCAGTGCTGGCGTTACTGCTCATTGTTGTTGCGCGATCACGAATCAGACTATTCTCAGGCAGATCAGGCATGTGAGCTGTGGCAGCAGCCATGGTGCCGGGGCTAGCGCTTTGCTTGCTTCTCAAACCAAAGGACATAGCCCTGCCTGCGCGGGCCGTAAATGACGGTGGCTCTGGGAGTGCGTTGGATGCGGCTGAAGAACGATTGCTGCTTAGGTTGCTGTTGCCGTTGGTAGCTGTTTTTCGGGGAAAGAGGTCTTCGCTGTCTGCTTCGTGTTCTGCCTCGATTGACGAGGGAAGAGTGGACGAAGAGCTGTAGCGTGCAGAGGACGACGAGTTGTCAAAGTAGCCTGAAGAACCCGAGAGGGCTGTTCCGCCACTGCCCCTGCCCAATTTTAGCAACCCATCGACTGTGTATGGCCGAGCGTGGCTCTTTTCAAGGACCGACCTGTTTGCGCTTGCGAGCAAGTCCTCCTGCGACTTGTCCGATCTTCTGTTCAAGAGGATGCTCGATCCTGGCCGCCCGCCGCTTGTCCGTTTCACAGGACCTCCAGGGTATCCACCGTTACCCGCTGTAGCTGCCTTGTCGGGTCTCTCGAGGACACGGAAGCTAGACGAGGCGGGTGGGGGCGATGTGGACTCGGAGGGGAGGTCGAGAATGTTTCCAGAGGATTTGCGACGGGCAAAGTTCTTGAGCGGATTCTTAGGCATATAGAAGGTTGTAATGTGTAGTGTGCGAGGTAAAGCAGGTGCTGTTGTCGTCTCCGACAATGCCTGCGAGGCAGTGAATTGAGCGAAGGGAGTCGAGTTGGTTGAGCGAGCGAATTAGAGTCTTGCTGATGGACTGTGGGAGATGCGAAAGAGCAGAGCTAAACGAGGACGCCTCTTGAGCCGATATGTACGGGACAAAGTAATAATGGGTATCAACAGGAATTATCTGGCTCGAGGTTAGCAACGAGGCTGGCTGGGCTCAGCGGTTCCTGGCAGCAAAAGAGATGATCGAAGGTGATTCGTCAAGCAAAAGGAGAGACGAAAGGCGTTCTCCAGGGGAACGAGATCAGCAACAACAAGTGCCAAGTGTCGCTGGGACTTTGTCAAAACCAACGACAAAATCACCGTCTGACGTGCGCTGCAGCGATGTTGTGGAAGACGACACTCGGGATCGCAGACAGACTCCCGCTGGACGTTTATTTTCGTTTCGATGGGAAGAACGGTTGCGCCTCTCCTTGAATGCTGCTAAGAAAAGCGTCGGAACGTCACTGACCGATGATTGGGGCAGGCTGTGGCCTTGCAATAATGGTACTGCCGATGAGTTTGTATGAAATTAATTGGTTCAACGAGCGAGAGGCTTATTGTCAGGAGCAGCGACAGAGAATGGGATTGCTTTGGCGCAATTCACAATGTTAGAGAAAAAAGGGAAAAGAAAGAGCTGGCCTTGTCTCTCGTATTTCGAGTAGGTGCAGGAGTACTAAGGTAACCACGCTGGAACCACGCTAGTCTGGTAGCTTCCTTCCGCTCAACCTGATGTGGCTTACAGCGAGATGAAAAGAATATGATGTCTTCACTCAGCCTCCAACCAGGCTGAACGCGTCAACCACGAATCCCACCATCCATCACTCGCTACTGCAACCGTTCCCTTACCTTAGAACCTTACATTGACGTCTGGCGGTTATGATATATTGATCGTATCGAGCCCTCGAGCACATGAATCGCTGATGCCCGCCCGTACTCGAATCTTAAACAAAGTCAACAACCACTCCAGAGGTCTCCACACTATGTGCATTTCATCTCCTCCTCTCTCCCAACTGACTCCATTTCGAATTGCCAAGTCTTGTTCCAAAATAGCAACAACTTGAGAAAGGCCGTCGTCCCTCAGCCAATGACCTGCCCATGCTTTTCCTCCGATCATTTGCTGTGCCTTTGTGGCCTCCGTTCTGCACGAGTTCCTGTTTCTTCTCTGCTCCCTTGTGTCTACTCGCAGTACCATGATGCATTGTCCATGTTTACGACGCGCTTGCGATCCTTCTTACCCGGCTGTGGCGCCATCCTAATGCCCATTGATCACAACTCGGATCTGCCTCTGCATCTGTGACACGCTCCACCAGTCGAAGCAAAGAGAAGCTTTCATTGAAGAAAATTTCCCGTTTGTCTGCCTTCCGCACGCGCCTCATTCTGTAACAATAGCCAGGGGGAGCACTGTCCTTTTTTCTTTTCTTTTTCTTTTTCCCCCTTGCCTGTCGTTTGATACCCACTATTATTCTTTCGGCCTTCATCTGAACACTGTCTCATCTCGTGAAGACGTTGCAGCGATCACCCGAGGAAGGTCTCACATTTCGGACTTCCCTGCTGCAGGGGACGAGCTGCGCGTGAGATGCATACTAGCTACTTGCCTTGAGTACATCTTACGACGCCTTCCCAGCAGAGACAAATGCCGTGGATGCATTGCATTCAATCACACCTCAAAGGGAATGTCCACCGCACGTTCGCAGGTGGTTGGTGTGGCTGTGGTGTATTTATGCAGCCATCTTGAATACAACCCCGGTCGCCCATCTCCCGTGCTGTGTTCTCCACTTCCAACCCGCGCACATCATGATGCTGGTGATGCATTGCTTTGCTTTGACGTCGAACGATCGCGACGACCTTGATTTTCTCAACCACTGCACCCGGTTGACAACTTTTACTTCTCGCTTACTGGTTTATCGCAATCAAGCCCTGTGCTCGTTCTTTTAAATCATCTTCGGAGTATTCTTCTCTTGTACATACAAAAGATCATCATGACGTCCACTCCCTCTGGCCGTCTCAACCCCTCAGCGCAGAACGGCTTCAGCAATGCCGCCCTGTATGACAAGCATCGCCCTTCGTTCCCCGCCCACAGCGTTTCTGTCCTGCTCGACGGCGTACGCGTCGCCGACACTCAAGCCACAGTGGTGGATCTTGCGGCGGGCACCGGCAAGTTCACTGAGCTCTTGGCCGCCAGGGATGAGGGGTACAAGGTCATCGCCATTGAACCGCACGCCGACATGCGCAAGGTGTTGGAAGACAAGCACCTCCCAGGCGTCAGCGTCCAAGATGGTCTTTCTACCGACATGAAGTCTTTGAAGGATGAGAGTGTCGATGCCGTTATAGCTGCCCAGGTAGGACATTGCTCGACCCTTTCCGTCTGCTTTTCGCATTTATCCAGCCTTCCATTTCCTCTTCCGGTTCCCGATGTCAATCCCCACCGTCTCCATTAAGAAGAACCTTAAATGGTTTAGGTCAATGACATGCCTTTTAAACTTTCATTCCCAGAGCAAAGTCATGAGACACTACTTTGATAGGTAGGCTGACAGTGACATTCACCATCCCGTTAGGCATTCCACTGGTTCGCCAACCTCGAATCCCTGGAAGAGATCAATCGTGTGTTACAGCCTCATGGCGCCTTTGGCGTGATTTGGAACATTGAAGACTGTAAGTGTGAAAGCTCCTCAAGCCGCCTCCACCATGCACATCATACTAGCCGCTTCCTTGAAAATGTGCACCATCTTGCTTGCATGTGATCACTATTTGTCCGAAGCACCCTTGCTTCAGGAAAGCTTTTGTGACAGATCGCTGCAGTCTCTGCCGCCACATCCAGACCTCATACATCTTGAACAAAACTCTAAAACTTTATAGACAATGCACCAAAATCTCACGCCGCAACCACCACCTGGGAGCAAAAGCTCCAGGACATGATCCTCTCCTTCGACGACAACCAGCCTCGTTTCCGTCACGAGAAATGGCGTTCAGTCTTTGATTCACAGCTGTCCTCTAACCCACTGTCAATCACCTCATCTGCTGAGCCTCTTTTCGCTCTGCCTCTTGCTGAGAATACAGAGAAGTGGAGTGTTTGGTTGACCGAGGAGGCGCTTTGGGATAGACTTAGCACGTTGAGTCAGATTGCTGTGTTGGAGGGTGAGGAAAGGCAGAAGGTGAAGAAGGTGGTTGAGGAGGCGTTGAAGGGAGATGACGTGCAGAGAAATGAGAAGGGAGAGGTAGAGTTGCACGGTATGACTGTTGCAGCATGGACGACCAAGATCCCGCAGAAGGGCGCCGAGAGTCTGTTGACGACGGTCAAGGATGCTCTGGCGGGCAGAACTTGATCAGTTCAGAGGGGTAGCATGGAAGTTGTATTGATATTCGTGTCGTGGTGTGGATAAAGAAATACTAAGCGCAAGCCGCATGACTTCAATCTCCAGAGCATGGCTTCGAGGGTCATTATCTGACTGCTCTTTCCAGCCGTGCCCTTTTAAGTACGGAATAAACTCAGCTGGTTCAGGATGGATCGTCACATCCTCGAGCTCCCATGATATCCTATGACACTTCACCTCCATAGAGGGTATTGACACGATCTTGCTCCGAGCAACCTGCGCACTCGTCGGGCTCTAATGTTTGAACGGCGAATCGAGCCTAGGCCCATTCTATGAGTCGGCGGAGATGTACATGACTGCGATGTCACAAATATCAGTATCTCGATTCTCTTTCAAGCTGGCGCAAAGCGGGCAAGGCGCATACCGTTGTTTCCTCTCACGAAAGCATCTCCGTAATTCCTTCTGGCCTTGCCGTCCACGATTTCATTTGTTTGTTCGAGCGCAATGTTCATGTATCCGTCGACCGACTGCAATTCACCTGTTCCATCACTCCCAGATCAGCAAATGTATCCTCTCTGCCATTCCTTTCTTTTGTCTCGGTCTCTTCTGCGCGAGATGCGCGAGCTAGAGCCCAATATCACGGACCTCTGTAGACGACTCCAGAGTTCAACTTGACGGTGACGGGTGCGCCGATGATCTCGCTCAGAAAGCCGGAAGGGTCGCGCGCTTCGTTGACGGAGGTAGGAGCTGCTGCACCATTCGAGCTGTTGTTGACAGGTGATGCGCTCATTGTGTTTGTGTGGTTGTTGCTCTTCCGTTGCTTCTTCTAATAATCTTCTTGTGCGTATGTTCGTTTGTGGAGAAAGTGGTGTCGTTAGTTGAATTGCTCGATTAATGCCGGATTGACGATGATGGCAGCGCAGCTTCACTTGCACAAGTCGACCAATGTCAGTTTCTTGGCAAGAGAACGAAGCTCGAAGTGCACGGAGATCTTCGGTTCGGTCCGTCTATCCGAATAAGACGTACCCACCTGTCGGATGCGACCAACTCTCACAAACCTTGCGTGTCTGACAATCCTCATCCCGCTTCTCGTGTTACAGATTCAATGCCGCGTGAATGGTCGCAAGTGACGCGTGTCGATTGTCTGACGCTGATCTTTTTCCGAGACGTCTCGTTGCTTTTTGCTCTCTGATCTTGTCGCGTTCCTGGTCGCATCGTGCAAATCGTCATCTCGCAAGCTTTTGGGAGCCCTGCAAGCTCAGAGCTTGATGTGCTCTTCCACAAGCTCACACTTGTAAACCAAGTCCAACGGCTCTATCACCACCACATGCACCATGTCCGAGTACCGGTCGTATGGGCTGGGTCCCGCGCTAGGGCCCTCGATTACCTCTCACCCAGTTATCGGGCACACATGCACAGTACATCAACCATTGTTGGAACTGCATCACCGTTGCAATCTTGAAACCGTCAAAGGTCATGAGTTCGTCAGCATACTCATCTGTATCTGCTGTATCTAGGGTATCGGTAGTATAAACAATTAGGTGACCGCCGCCGTTGCTTTGTCAGCCATCCTTCTACGCCTTCTTCCAAACTTTTGAACTTTTGAACTGTTCCAACTGCTGTGCGCAAACGCTCTTGCTTCCGCCAGTATACCAGTTTACAAGGCGTTGTACTCACTGGCATCCTGGTACAAGTCGATCAGGCAACTAGCAGACCAAGCTTGGGTGGGGCACTGTAATGCATGTTAGTCTTCTATGTTTTTTATACATCATGTGAATAATCACTTACCGAATCATGGCACATGGACCCCTTCTCGTTGGTGAGCTCAGTAAGTCCAGCCCAAGGAGAGTCGTGAATCATGTGTCTGCAGCCTGCCAGTCTGGTAGTGACCTGCTGGAAAGCCTCGACCTTGGCCTCCTTTGTCTCGCGGCGCATCAAGTCAAACTTCAGCAGTGCGCGCAAGAAGAAACCGCGAGGCCAGACCCATTCAGGTCCTTGGTGGTAGTTACGTCCTCTGGAAGTGTGGAAGTCGTTCGAGTCGTCGCTGTTGATGTAGTTGGGACGGTACTCCATGTCCGAGGGATCCAAAGTAGCCATGCCAGTAGGACCAAGGAGAGCCTCATCAGCAACGATCAAAGCTCCAAGTGCGTGCTTGGGGTCAAAGAGATCAGGTGCAACTGTCATTGCGATGGGGAAGTTAGGACGGAGTTGATAGTCGCGGTACTCCTTGTTGCATTTGTAAACGTCCTTGTAGATGCCACGGCGGTTGACAACCTTGCTGTCGACATCATACTTGGAGTCCTGAGCAGGGTCGGTGGGGACATAGTAGCAGTGCTCGAAGTTGTCGCGAATCTTTTGTGCCCACTCCTTGAAGGTAATGACCTTGTCGCCCTTGATGCTGACGCCTGAGTATTTGAATTGGCTGTTCTTGTTGAGACCGTCAACCCACTTGAGACAGCTGTAAAGAAGACCAGTGATCTCGACAGGGGCGCCATCACGGGAGGTGCCAGGGACACCCTTGTTGCCAGCATGGTCGCTAGAGCCCATCTTGTCCATCCAAGTACCGCAGTTCCACTCGTTTCCACCGAAGATGATACCAGTGTTCCAGTCGGTCTCGATGTCAATGTTGAAACCAGCATCCTTCATCTGGTCGTCAATGCTAGGACCAGCGTTGGCTTCACGGAAGTGCATGCCAGTAGCGTGGCGCTGAAGACACTCCTGGACAACGTCCTCGATCGTCGAGGTCTGGGAGTAGGCGCGAGAGTCTTCCCACGAGAACCAAGTGTCGTCGTAAGGCAAGAAGCGTCTGGCAACCTTCTCCTTGAGGATGTCGTGGCCGTTAGGGACCATATTGCAGTAGTCTTGGATGTTCTGCAAGAAGAACCATACAGAGTCACGAGAGTTGTATCTAGGGATCTTGCCAGAGCCGAGCAGGTTGGGAATCATACCGTGCTTGACAACACTAGCAAATGCCTTGATGTGCTCCTTTGCATCCTCGAAACGACCAGTGGCGAGCAAAAGACCACGAAGAGAGATGAAGACGTCACGTCCCCAGCATCTTGCCCAGTCTTGAGCAAAGTGAGGCAGACCGGCTGCCAGGGAAGGTACGAGCTTGTCGGGCCAAAGAGAAGCGTTCTTCATGAACCCTTCGCACTGAACACTGACGAGAGCCAAATTCTTGAGGAAACGTTGTCCTTGGCGAATGTTGCTGCTCATCTGCTCGATAGCGCGCTCTGTGGAGGCCTTGTATGCAGTCTGAATGACAAGTGCAAAGTAACGAGGCAAAAGGAAGCTAGGAAGTTTGCGAATAGCCTCGAAACGGTCCTTCAGCCATCCGGCAGGAGCAGAAAGACGAGTGTAGCCGTCACGAGAAACAAGCTTCTCCAGACGATTGACAATGAAGTCAAGAGCCCACTGGCCCTGTCTCAGGTGGTCACAGATGGGGTGGCCAAGGTTGTTGTCCTTGATGACATCTCTCAAAATACTCCACCAACCTTGGAGACCGCAGTAGACCAGCGGGCTCAGGCCAGGGATGTTGTAGACGCCATCAGAGCCGTTTGAAGTGGCCTTTTCCTCAGCGTCGGCACGGTAGAGGACAGCGTTCAAATCGTTGAGGTCACATTCTCTGAATGCATCTCTGGCGCCGGAAGTGACGTACTTGTCGAGACCTTCGGAGTGCTCTGCGCTGGGAATCCAGGTCTCGAAAACCGCGATACTGCCAGGAGGGAACTTCTCTGGGATGGTAATGACGGCAGTGTCGCCGTGGTTGTCGACCTTCACACCTCGGATGTCCTTTGTACTTGCTTTGAGGCCTCTCAACACCTTGTCGTTGATGGCGGCATGTTTGGCCTCTTGGCTTTGGTCGACTTCGAGGTTCCAGGCGCCTAGCAGAGAGGCCTTGGATCCGGTAAGGTGTACAGGCTGGAAGCCAGCGTTGCCATTGCCGTAACCAGGGAAAGCAGTGTGGGCGATCAAGTAGTATCCCTTACGCGACTTGGGGTGCATACGGTGGACAGTGATGTACTCGCCCTCGTGATGAATGTGAGTTTCATCGTAGTGATCCTTGCCCATAATGGTGTGAAGCTGGTTCAACAGGCGCTTGACGTGTCCAATTCCAGGACCCTCTCCAACCTTGAGGTTCGACATGGTAGAGTAAGGTGAGTTGTATGGACGCGTCTCGTGCACAAGCTCAATAAGTTGGGGGTAGACCTCATCGTAGCCGAAGACACTGCCGATGGAGGCGGCGCACATGGCAACCAACGCAGAGTTGGAAAGAGTGTCTCTGGCGTCTCTACGCTGAGCAGGCAATTCGTTGTCGTGAGTGCAGTCCATAAGCAGGGCGTGAACGGTAGCAGGGCGAATCTTGTGAACAACCTCCTTGACAGAAGGAGCCGGCTCGGTGCCAGAGTTGCGCTTCTGGGCATCTGAGATCTCATCGAGTTCGAAGCTGCCAATTGGACGACCGCAATTCTCGTGAACAAGTTTGCTGACCTCTGCAGTGCTCCAGCATTGCATGGCCTCACGAATCAAGCAAGACAATCCAAGACGTTCAACGTAAACGTAGTCCATCTTCTCATCGCCGGAGAAAAGCTCAGCCATAACCACAAGGTTGGGTCGAACACTTCTTGCAGCGTCAAGCATGTACTCGGCAAGGTGAAGGGGAGTGGAGTGGCAGTTGTCAATGCGGAAACCGTGGAAGTGCTTGGCCATGAGACGAGTGTACTCGGCCATGAATTCCCACAGGAAAGGACTGTCCTCGGGACTAGCACCGTAGCGCAGCTTCACGCAATCGCCCCAGGGAATGAGCTCTCTGCGGAGGTAAGCCTTCGAATTGGGACCAGCATTGTCGATGAGCACGTTGGCAGCCCAAACCCATCCGTTGTTGGCCAAGGCCAACTCGCCAGCCTCGTGCTTCTTTGTCGTCTCGTTGGCAGGAAGTCTAGTGAAGTATGACTCAACCAATGGGTAGTCCTTGTTGATCGGCTTGCCCACCATGGGACCGCCCTCGATGCGCATGTACTTTGTGCGGCCATGAACCTGCTCCAAGATGGCAGTGCTGTCTTTGTTGAATTCTTCGTAGAAGATTGCGTTGATCTCCTCTAGGAAGTGGGTCATGGCACCCATGGCGCTGCGCTCGTCTCTGGTACTGCCGGTCTTGGTGTCGTACTTGCCGAACAGTGATTGGAGGAACGCGGCAGCATGTTGAGGGTTGATCTTGCGACGGAATCTCTCACCAAGGTGGTCAGTGCCGGACAGAGCATACTGCTGGAGCCACTCGGTCTTTTGCTTTGAAGACCAGCTATCAACGCCAACGAGGTCGGGAGTCTTTTCAGGGAACTCGACCTGGCTCTCCATCCATGCTGAAACAGCAGCCTGTGCATCGCGCTTGACATCGATAATGTAGAACTCCCAAAGCTTGATGGCGTTGATGACTTCAACTTTGAGGGGTTCCATGATACGAACGAGGTCTTGTTCGTTGTTGATCTGAGTAGGAAGGCCACGCTTCTCGAGCTCGGAGCTATACTTGAGAAGCTGGGTATCCAGTTCGTAAGCGGCTTGTAACCAAGGAGCAGTCTTCATGTTGTAACCAGCTTCGGGATGCTCTTCCAACCACTTGCTGTTGTTGGCCGTGTGGTTCCAGACGACATCAGTCAGGGACAGAAGACCGTAGTTCTTCTCCATCTTGGCGGTCAACGCCTCGATGTCCTTCTCTCCATTAGCAAAGATCTGCTTGTCGAAGGTGAGCTGATCGTAGAGACTGTAAGGAGAGTTTGAATCACCACGCATCATAAGCGGAGTAAAGTGGACCATGTTGTAACCTCTCTCGCTCATGCCGTGCAAGTGCTTGTCCCAATCGCTGGAGAAGTCGCCCATGAACTTGGACAGACATGAGATGATAGACAGACTCTTGAGCGGCAAAGTCGACTCCTGCACAGACAAGCGTGGGCTAACATCAAGGTACCAGACCTTTGTCTGTGTAGCCTCAGGGACATCGCTCTTGCCAATTGTGAGCTTGGGCAGAGGAGTGTAGGTGATGTAGTAGGAGAAAGGACCGGCGTGGGGGATCTCGATATCAATCTCAATGTTGCGGTTGAAGTCTGGAGTCAACCTGTAGGAGTGGGAGGTTAGTGATAGTCATCATCAAGAGTGTAAAGGCACGCTTACTTGTACTCGGTGTAGTTCTTGCGCACAAACTTCTGGCCCTTGGGCGGGATGTTCACCCAGAGGCTGCCTTCTCGGCAAATGGAGCTGGTGCCCTCGATGACAAAGCGGATCTTGTAGGCAGGATCGCTGGGCGGTGGCAGGTAGATGTACTCGCCAGCTACGTCGGGCGAGCCGTCATCTCTGAGAGGTAGAAGGTAGATGGCCTGCGTCTGTTGTAGAGTTGGAGCCATTGATGCGGCTAATTAGGAGGTGATGAGCAAAGCGATAGTGGCTGCGCAGGCAGTCTTCGACTGAATGTTGGATGATGGGAGGCGGGCGATAGATGATGCTAGTGAACAGCTAAGGGGATGAATGCAAGATGATGGATGTGAGCTGGTGAGTGTCGAGACTCGAGCAAGCAGCGAAAGTGGTGATAGGAAGGGATGAATTAAGGCTAAGTGACAGCAAGCAAGCCGATTGTTGACTGTGTCGAGTCTAGCAATGAAGAGGCAGGAGCAACGAGGGGCCGGTATGGATGCAAAGGAAGAAAGTGCAGGCGCGTGGCAGAAGTTTGCTGTAGGTGCTACTCGGTACTCGTACCTGATGATCTCGGCGATCGACCATCGACCTCTTACTCTTGCCTACTTTTGCATGCGGGACTCGATAGCTCCTACTGTCCACAAAAAGCCGCCAACGTCATTGTCCTATCCCGCACCGAAGCTAACGCTGTTTTGACACTTGCATTTCTCAACCAACACCTGTGCTTTCCAGCGGCTCACCAAAATATCAAGATATTTCGCTTGCCCGTCCGCTCTCTGATTAGCTAATGCGTTTATATTGCTCGCTGCCCTTGTAGAATATTCCTGCAGAAGACGTGCTGCAACGAGCTTCGCAGAATGACCGAGAGACAAGGCTTTCGGTTGACAGCCTCTCTCCACGCTCTCCGCGGCCAACACCCTCAACACCGGGGGACTTCATATCGAGCCGAGCGGCTAGTTGCCGACACTGCGCGCTGTCGCTTTCCGAACACATGGAGGGCCGAAGAAACGCCAGTCATTTGCTGTGGAGAGCGAGGAGATCGAGAAAATGGAGGCGGAGACGACCGGATCGCATTCAACAACATCTACTGGCTTCGAAACTTGACTTCGTAGCCGTTTAACAGCCCTATCGTATATCTGATCGTTAAAACCGGTTGACAAACCTGTTGGAGACTGCACTGACCAGAAGACCTATCCTCTGCTCGATTTCTTGCTTGACATGACTTCCCATGAAAAGGCCATCTCGTTGAACATGCTCTCCCTGCGTGTGGAGCCTGATTGACGAACAAATTGTGCCTTTTGATGGCTTTACATTCTAGGATACATCGAGCGACGAAACGATCTACAGCTCTGGTCTAATCACATACGAAGACCGGGCACTTCAGCAATAAAAGTATTTTGAGTTGATTCAAGGTTGGGCAGGAAGCTTTGTCATTGTGTTTGATGATAGACTATGACTGAGGTAAAGCTAGGTGCCCAATTAAGTAGGAGACAGGCGGTTGATCAGTCGCTGGAGGGGTCAAGTGGCCGTCGAGGAGAGGGTTCTGTCCATGTCTCTCAGGTCCTGTTCGTGTTGAAAACAATTCGTAATTTCCATCCTACCCTCAGCGAGAGGCCCAGGCGCGAAGAGGCATGCCGAGACCTTCCTCCACCTTGTCGTTGATCTTGGTCATGAGAACCTCGGTGATGCGGCTCTTGATTTCACGGTTGTTGTTGAGCATGCCCTCGCCCTGAGCAGCGACTCTGTCACTGACCTCGGAGGCGATCTCAGCACGAATGGCCTGACCGCCGGCACCGAAATCATCCTCGACAAGGCTCTGCCAGATCGTGGCTGCGACGCCGTGAGCGCGCTCGTGGGCGGCGTTGAAGACCTCATCGATGAGGTTGTCGATGCGAGTCTTGGCGAGAGAGGAGATCATTGTGCTGTGCAGGTCTGTGAGTAAGGAGACATGGGAGGATACTTGGTAGACAGCAGACATACATTGGTGCTTGATGGTGGTGGTAGTCAGTGTTCTTGTTGATGTGGATGCGGATAGGGGATGAGGTAGTTGGTTTGTTGTTTAGGAGAAGAGAGGGAAGCAGTCCTTCTGAATGAGTCTGCAGCCCCTTTATACCCAGGAGTACGGATCGTCGACGTCGAGGTCGGCTGTGCCTGCTTTCACTCTCATCTAGGATCTGGAGTTGAGGTCGTCAAAGGGCATCTCACACACCAAAATTGTCGAGTAATCGATCGTACTGTCCGACAACACTTTCACCTCGCTATAGCACGTGAGATGGTCATTGATGATGATGATGACCGCCGACACACTATCAAACAGGGGCTACTTCGTCGACCGTCACTCAGGTTCGTTCATCGTACATGAGAGACAGCATAACACTGGCTCCTTGTCGTTCTCTCCTTGTTCCCACATCACCGCCTTGCACGACCACCACAACAACAAGACGTGGCATCAAATCAAGGTGCTGTTCTGCTCTTGCTTCGGCGGGCGCGAGACCATCGAGCAACCTGCTCGCCCTCGCAACCCCACCAGACCCGCTCTTCGTCGCTCCTCGTTCTCCTGATGCCGCTCCTCCACCATACCGTGGCATAGAGATAAGTAACTGTAGTAAGCCAGTAAGTAGCACTTATTCTGTCATCTTGCAAGGAGAGCGTTGCGCAAGAGGTGCGGCAAAGGCTCTCACAGTAGACCTCAATGGTACGATCTGATATTGTGTGGTTTCACAGAAGCACTTGCATACAGCACGAGAAACGAGATGAACCAAACTCATCATATCCCAGATTCCAAAGAAGGTCGGTACACACCCATAGAAATGCAAAGAGCATTCTACTAAATCCAACTAGGCCAAAGAGAGAGACTCGGTCACAGGGACTAGTCCATGCAGTCCATACTGCTGCGGAGCAGAGCATTGATGACGCTCAGATCGACATAGCTTTCTCTTCCTTTCAAACCCTCGGGATCAAAGTTGGACGCACTGCTCTGGAACCAGCGCATGCGCTCCTTCTGTTCATCGGTTGGGTTTGTAGCTCTATAAGCATTCTTCAGCTCTTCCCAGCCAGGCATGCTTCCAGCATCCTCAGCAATACCATGACCATTACCATCAGTGCACTTGAAAGTGTCATCAACGTTACCACGTCCAATGATTTCGATCTCGTGACCCCAGTTATCGCCGAAATCATACATGTATTCCCACTCTGCATTCTTCCACTCCTTCTTGCTTAATTGCTCGCCGACGTAGACTTTGTCCGCCTTCTTCTCTGGAGTTTGAGAATGCTTGCGGTCGTAAGAGTGCAATGAGTCAATCATTCTATTGTCGTTTGGATTGACGATGCGAATGAAGTTCTGGCGAGGTCCGAAATCCCTCTGCTCACCCTTGTCTTGAGCCATGCGACGCTGCATCAGAGCCATGATGTCCTCGACAGGACGCTCGTCGGCGGTAGGATCGCGGGCAACAAAGTCATAGCTGTGTGCCGCTGCCCAGCCGAAAGCGATCTGGATGGCGTAATGCAACTCCTGGAAGGTTGCGCCGTCAGGGCAGACCAGGGTGCGCCAGATCTGAGGGTCCCTGGAATCAGGAATAGTGATCTTGAGGATCCAAGAGGGTTGTTTCTTGGGCTGGCATGAGTGCTTGTGGGTGGGCCAGTCCTTTCTTTGACAAGCAACACCTGGAGTAGGGTCAGCTTGGCCATCTGGCGACGTGGTCGTTCAAGGATGCCTACCGCAGTACTTGCGATTGCCGCAGCGACCACAGGTGACGAGCTTGGGCTTCTCCTCGAGGCAAACTTCACACTTTCCGGCACTCATGATTGTGGTTGAGGAATCAGTCATCAGGAAGATGAGGATGAAAATTTTTCTTCGTGAGTTGAGATTAGGAAAAGCGGGGTCAGTCGGACGCTGCTGCTTGAGCAGGTGCTTGAGCGTGTGCTTGAGCAGTGATCGAGCGCGTGCTTGAGCAGAAAAAGATGGAGTAGTGCTTGGGACTCGAGACTCGAGAACTTGGGGCAATGGCAATCAGTCTCTATCAGGGAATGAGGGTTGCTGGATGGAAAGTCAGGCCAAGCGAAGTTTTACGGTATTCGAGCAAGCGATAAACAGGGCTCAAGCATGGTTCTATCACCCTAGTATCAAGGTCTAAACATGGTCTGAACAGTGTTCAAACAGTGTTCAACCAGATCTTGAAGTAGACGGTGGATGGCTCTACAAAGTTCTCAACCTACTGAGAATAGGTCTGCTTACCTTCTGAGACAGTATGAAGACGTGTTTCGCGAGGTGGTTGAGAGGAATGGTATACCAATGGTATACCACCTGGTGTACCACGGGTCAAAGCTTTGCTAAAGTGCTACACGTGGAGGCGCAATGTTCGTGGTTGCTACCTAGAGCATGGCATCGCACCTTGTCTTCTTCCGAGCAATTTCTTCCTCCGGAATCTTCACAATCTATGACAGGATGCCCCCAAAGCGTAAAAACATCTCTCTTTTGCCGTTCATAGCTTGTGCTGATGGAGAACTACAGGCCGAACTCGTGACGAGAACGCGTCTGGGTCGGAAGACAACTCCGACTTCTCCCCAGCGCCCTCGAAGCGCGCCCGTGTCAGCGACAAATATGAGACTATTACATGCCTATTACATGCCTATTACATGCCTATTACATGCCTATTACAGCACATCAATTTGATCTAACGCCCACACAGCAGCATCGCACACATTAGAGTCTCTGCTCGCGCTGTCGCATGAAGACCTCGCCAAACATGCTTTCAATCTTCAGGTTCAGCTGTCAGCGCTTCAACAGAGCGGCAGCGGCGCCAGTCCTGGTGAGGTTTGGAGTGAAGAGAAAATTGCCGAGCGCGCAAAGAAGACAAGAGATGTGTGCGCAGCAGAGATCAAGAAGCAGATGAAGTGGCAGCCAAGCTGCAAGAAAGGAAGTACCAAACGGAGCTACACTGGTATCGTGCCACACGAGGATGTCTTCTACAAGCTCTTTGGGTTTGAGAAGCCGAAGAAGCCATGGGAGCAGGAGAAGATTGACATGAACGACTTCGAAAACAGTATCGACCACATCAGTGCTTCTGTAAGTTTTACACAGCCGCTCTGAAGAGCGAAGCATGCTGATTATGTTTCAGATCAGATATGGCTCCTTGAGACTGACAGGCGACGGTGTCAAAGTCAACTGGGACCAAGATGAGAAGACCTTCAAGTTGTCCGGAACCTATGGCTTGTGATGGCTATGTTACGGTTTCTCTCCGTCGCGACACATCGCTATTTCTATAGAGGTATTCAGATTTGCAGGCGAGTATATGCTCCTTCGTTTGTGTGAATCGTATAGCTCAGCCTCTTTGTAATGACTCGCTCGAGCGTTTAGCCCTTCATATTTTGGTACTCTCAATGCTCTGGCGCTTATGTTGGGCAAGGCTGCAACATCTGACTCGGGGAACAGGTGGCCTTATTCTAATACAAAATGGTTCTGATCCCAAAAGAACTACATCCGTTCATACAGACAAGAAGTTCGAGATTCAAACCAAGAAACTTGTCACACAAGTCTTGACTCCAGATTGCTTGACGATTACGCTTCTTCGGAGCTAAGGTTGGCACACTTGGAGGTGGTAATATGTGGTCCAAATTCACAAATCATGGCATCATCATGAAATGGTCGTTGCTGTACAGCATGTTTCTCATGCTATTCTTTTTCTGTTCAAGTGTGTCTTGTAGCGGTACTGCTGAGTATGGTGTGGGCTTCCATCTGGCCCTCGACTATGGGTGGGTAGAGCCGGATTGGATACTGTTTATACAAATCACTGACTTATTGCCTCGTAGCACAGCAAGCATCTGGTATGCCAATGGCAGTTCGACTGATATTGTCAAGCTCGAGGGGGGACTCGCATACAAGCAGATTATGCGCTCAGCGAGTGCCGAACCTTACAGGCCAGTATCGCCATCTGAGCCGACCCAAGGATCGCTGGGTTTCATGTTTCTCCAAGGTTACCTACCATCATGGACTGCTGCTGAATCTGTGGACCATGACGCCGAAGCTATCACATGGATGCTCAAAGGCTTAAAGGGAGCCACAGAAGCTTATGTTGAAGAACCTTTGGCAGATGTAATCATCAGCAGTCCTTTCCATTTCCCCTATCAAGGATGGCTCGATAACATATTGAGCACATCTGTCGAATCTCTTGGCCTAAGATACTTGGGCACGAGAAGGGCATCGACTACCATAACAGGAATATATGGTCTCGAAGGTCAATGCCATGATGACGGCTTCACAATACCCGACCAGAGGGAACCAGATGATCCGCCGAAAATGTACCTGGCCCTTGATTACAGCTTAGGAGGTATATCAGTGGCTTTAGTAGAAGAGGACTGTGGTATTGCAGAGGCGCTACGAGAGTTTCGCAACGCAACGCTAGGGGCAGGCATCGATTTTCCTGGAAAGCGCGAAGATCTGACCCGTCAGCTTGAAGATCTGATACGTCCCATCGAACGGTGGTATCCAGAGATTGGGGACTACAAATTATCGGTAGAAATATCCGAGCTAGTCTTACTCGGCGAGTCCACGGGGACGCAGGCTTGCACGAGGTACTGCTGCAAGTCTTCGGCAGCAACTATGAAAATCTCAAGACTCAAAGCGACAAGCGAGCAAGACTACACCACCCGCTATTCGCTGGCTCCAGAGCCGTTGCGCAGACTTGCCAGAGGCGCTTAGAAGATGAACTGACGTGGGAGTGGGACGAACAGTTCAAATGGTGGGTTCCAAAAACCAACCAGACAGGACAGCAAAAGTGGTGGTGGCCTTTCAAGCGCAGCTCATAGCACTTTCGACTTGCGAAACATCGGAAAGGGTGGTACTGCAGGTTGGAAGCGCTGCTCTTCGTCAACATTCCCTAGATTTACTCCATGCATCTCACAATATGCATTCCCTTTTTCTTCATCGCTCCCGGCCATGCTGTCCCTTCGTATTTGGATCACTATAATGTGCATTTATGATGCTCTGAGTCCGAAGTCCGCTTCGCTCGATGTCGGGAGCCTCATGACCCACCTTCCTAAACTTGCTCATACCAACTCCTTCACGCTACTCTAACCATCAAACATTATATTGCAGCTTTTCTGGTGACTGCCAACAAGCAAAAAAAGCCGTGGTGGTGTAGTGGTAACGCACCCGATTCTTGGTCGTTCGTTTGGAACCATCGTTTGATTAGTCATTCGTTTATCTAGTCGCTCACGGCATCTGCTTTTTTGTTCTTGTTTTTGTACTTGTTTGACATCTTGCCCTGATATGTTCCTGACACTAACGACAGGATACTTTTTTTCCTGAAGAATGAACCGCCCCTGACACATTTCTCTGCGAGTCCTCAGGTGAACGTGGCATCATATGCTCAGCCGCCGCTCGCACAAATATATATATATATATAAACATATAATAGTCCATATCCGACTCCATTATCCTACTCACCATCCCTACGTTTTCTGCTTCGAGGCAACAACTTTCGTTTTTGGTTCGTATATCTACAACAAGCAGCAATATAGTCGTCATCTTGAAACACGTAAACGTGAGCATATCTTATAGGGATCGACTTTGGATTGTCTACGAGATGGTTCCACCAAGATCCAACAACTCTTGGTATACAGGCGTACGTTCGCCAACCAAACCATACAAGTTATTTGGAGCTCGATGATAAGGTAAAATAGCAGCAGACCGAGATTGTCGCACTGCGAAGCGAGTGCGTCCGAATCGAGCCTGCGCGAAAATGGACGCTCCTTGGGCAGATTTGAAGATATTTGCAGCTTCCAATCCTGATAACATCATGTTCCACACACTCAAAGCATAGCATACATGAGCACAACCAATCCCACCAATCCCATCATACCACCAAGCTCACTCGACATTCTCCCTGCACCATTCCCCTTGGAGAAGCCACACATGCCACCCTGTCCACCATGTGACGAGACACAATTGCTCCAAGCCAGGCTAGACTCATTGCTAACATGACACCATGAAGCATTGCCAAATATCTCGTTGTGCGGATCAGGGAAGCCAGAGTCGTAGTAGTAAGGCACAATTTGAGCGCCGTTGCAGCAGAGAGACATGATGGCTGTGTTGTTGCCGCAGGAGCCTAGAGCGCAGAAGCTGAAGGTTGTCATGTTGGGTGGGCTTTCGAGAAAGTCAGGACATTTGGAGGTTGAGTTGGTCATGTTTGAATTGATCGTGGTCGAATTCATTGTTATTTTTTTGTGTTTCTGAGAAATGGTGAGGTTTGTGTTGGCAAGTTGTGGAGGGTAAAAGTTGAATTGCAAAGACTTTCCTATGTCAACTGGCGACTTTCTGATCTAAGTATCTCGCTTGTTCTTATCAGAAGTGAGCGGTCTAGACTATTGCAGAAGCTTGTGCCCAAGCCAAGTATGGTCTTATATACGAGTTTGCCTTGGCTGCATACCGAATGAAGCTTGGTGGCCGCGCACGGTGGAAATTGGTATAGATTGTCGAATAGCGCCTGACATAAATTCTGCCTTATCGAAACTTTTACGTACGAAAGGATCTTGTTGCAGGTGATTTGGGAAGGTGCGAACCTGAGGAGGAAATGGTTAGGCCTGTTGGCAATTCTACCAGAAACGTATCACGATGAGCGAGGCAAGCGCTCCCAAGACCAGTATGCCATATAGATGCTGTAAATCGACCGCCACTTCGATTTTGATGAACCAACTTCGCCTTGTGCCGGGTTCCCCCCGAGGTCAACTATGGCAAAACGACCGTATGGTTCCACAGCTAGCTTGATGGCCTATTATGAGCGAGAAGGTCACGGTCCTTCGATCCCGGATCGTCAATCTGTCACCAGGTTGTAGTAGTAGTTTGAGTCTCAGAAGACATCTCATAGCTGGCGGTGTGAAACGAGCTTGACGACTGTAAGGACTCCTGATAGACGGATTCACTCGAGTTATTGTCGTGGTGACTTGTTAGTCCTGCTCTGGATTGGGCTTCATTTTGCTCTGTCCTAGGATCTGTACTCAAGATCTTGCTGTTGTATCCAATGTGCAAAGAATCGAGAGACTTGGAAAGACCTTGTTCGATAGGTGTGCTTATAGTGTCATCATGAGTTTCAGGGGTCTTGGTTTCGGGCTTCGGTATCTCGATCGCAGTGCTGGTTGCAGATTGTGACCCTGGGTTAGGTGGTGCCTCTTCCTCTGCAGGTGCGATTGGCGTGACTTCCAGTTCTGCTTGCGCTCGCTTCTTTTCCTTATCTGCTTGCTCGCGAATTCGTGTGATTCTTTCCTCGTCCGAGGTCAACTTTGTTCTTCGCATCTCTTTTCTCGAGACCTCGGCCAGAAGCATTCTCTTGCCTTGTGTGCCGACTTTGCCTTCGCCTCGCAAGCCGTCATCGTCGCGATCGAAATACAGTGCCCAGAGGTCGTTTTCTTCGTCTTCTTGTACGATTACGAACCCTTCCCACCCCTCGAAAGTCAAACGGCGGTCAATAGGAGTACAGTCCCAAGGGCCAACAAGATGGGGTTCCGCTTCGACACGTATACCATATTTGACCTCATATGTATCTTTGTCCAGATAGACCCAATTCAAGAAGGGTGGATCATCGCTAATAGTAGTAACCATTCCTTCGCCATTCCTGAAACCTGCTTTCTTCCACGCGTCGCCTATCCATGGTACAGGTAGATAATATCCCGAAAAAGGATGAGCCATGTTGACGCCAAGTCTGCTGTGGTTCGTGTCGATGTACAACTTTTTATCCTTCAACACGACCATCGCACCATCGAATTGTTCGCTGTAGGAGTTCCTGACCGGCAAAGCGATTGTCAAGTTCGATTTTCGTCCTCGGTGTTCTTCGCGAGCATTTTGACGTTGTCCTTGTCGGATGGCCTCGGTCGTGCCGATGATGGCAGGACATGCCGCAACGGCTGTGAGAATCCCAAAGACCATAGATCCAGATGGAGGTATCGACTTCTGGGCGTCGAGGGACAGCTGTCACTGTGGAGGTTCCCAAGGTCTGTTTATGTACCTGCTCGAGTCGCAACCCGCAAATACGGTTTTTTCGTGCCCGCGAAATCTCCGTGATGTCATTTGCTTGAAATGATTTCGCATGATGGACGCCTTTAGCTCGTTCGATATAGTCACGCATAATCACTTGATCTGTGGTCTTAGCGGATGTTCGTGAAATGCGCAAAGTTGTTCAGTGTCTTCAAAATTAGAGTTCGTGATATCTACAAGCCGCTATCCTCCATCATGTATAGTTTCCGTTCTTCAATCATTATTGGTTTCAAAAACATGCTCTACAAAAGACCAATGGTAATATCACCCTTGATTCTCGCAGTAAGGTGGACCTCGACGTCCAAATCCAGCTCGATCTTGATCTTCAGGCTGGAATCTCCTGTCTTCTTGCCGTCTTCGCCTGCTTGGGTGTCCGTGGGGCTGCGCTGGCTCAATGCGTTGCCTGGGTTGCCGTTGAGTGGGTTGCGACCAGTTGGCAATGGCTCCTTTGCGACATCGGGTGCATTCTGGGTACTGCAATGTTCTCAAATCAGTATCTACCTATACCTAAAGCTCTGGATGGTGAGCAAGTTCTAACGTACACCTTGTCGGCCATTTTCTTATTCTTGTTCCTGTTCTTATTTGAAATCTTGATTGGTGGCAGCTAGGCAGCCGGTGGTGTGTAGAGTGGGAAGAGTCGAGTAACTATGTTCGATACCCTACGCGAGCGAGAAACATGGGGATGTGCACCTTTTAATCCACGGACACACCTCAGCTGTTCGCATGTCGGAATCGTCGATCAGCCTGAAGCGTCATCAAACCAGGATCATTTGCACCCGAAGGGCACCGTGTCTTTTCTTTGCTCTACAAGCCCACCACCGGGTTTCGATGGTTTCTTCGCTGATCATACAAGCTTGCAAGTCGAGGACCGCCCGAAAACGTCTTACGGTCATTGATGGTGAGTTGACGGACCGTACCTACGGTTCCACTATTCTCTTTAGGATCAACGTGTTAAAGGACTTTTCTCCACGATCTGCACTCCTAAACCTCACCTCTTGGCTTTGGTTTCCCACTGTTGGCAGGAACTTGACTGCATAGTGACGCGCCTAAGATGCTGCTCAAGGCCGTTGAGCATCGCGATATGGAGCCTCTACGTCCTCATTAGGGCAAAGCACGAAATGGCCTTTTCCTGGAGCGTCAAGAGCTCGTCGGACCTACTCCGAGGATCGCAGACTGTTGCGATCAAAGAAAGTACTACGCACGTATTGACTGGTTGCACAGAGAATCAGCGTGTGCACCGCGCGATAACATTGATGTATCCTGAGGCTCTTCGGTCGTATAGATCACAGAGCCTCAACGGCGCCGCTCCCAAGGTCTCAGCCGTTGCTGAGGTGGTGACCCTGCTCCAACTGTCAATGGCTTGTTCACCACACTACAAGTCCAAATCCCTAATTAGCTGCACCTTCGAATACATGGCATAACTATCTGAAGAACTAAGGTGCTTGAAATATCCTCGAGATATGGCTCGGTCGAGGTCTATCGACTATAGAACATCGCCGCGTACAGCCAAAGTTCAGATGCTGGTATCACGTTCATCTCTGCTATGCGATAGTGCGACAACAACCACAATCTTCAACGAACATGTTTTCAGACCCACACAGAACAGATAGCGATTGGCATGTCAAGGGAGACCGAAATATATTGTAGGACTGTGATCAACTTTATCCGAAAAGCAGCTCCAGCAGTGGCACTAGGCCTTATGCTCGTTTAGCACTGCACAAACTTTGCACAACTTTTATACAGGAAGGCGAAATCGATGCTGGGTAAGAAAGGTCATGATCATTTCTCTTCATGATACGAACGCTACATTACAATAAGGGTAAATGGGATATTTTGTGTATCAAGCCGTCAAAGTCATTACAGGCGACATGCTCAGATCTTTGTCTTCTCGCCAATTGTGTTGAGGAAGGCAGTGTGGACGTGCTCGGTCAAGTCGCCAGCCTGCAGCGAACGACCCTTCTCCTTGTATGCGAGGCGCGAGCACTCTCTTGTGATGGCACTGCCACCGTAAGCAACCAGAGCCAGAGTCTCGGGCTCGGACAGGTCGTTCTCGTGGTCCCAGAGCTTTTCGTGGTAGGCCTTTCTGTAGGCGAGAAGAGTTGCAAGAGAACCGGTCAGGGTGTCACCTTGACCACCGGAACGCTTGAGACCGCCCTCGTTGTCGTTGACGAAGGTGACCTTGCCGTTGGAGATGTAGTCCTTGGCACCCTTCTGAATGATGGTAGGACCGCCGAATGCCTTGGCCAACTCCTCGCACAGCTTGGTGGGGTCACCATTGGGGTCGATGCCCTTTGCCTTTGCCAGACGGCCAAACTCGACAACGTTGGGTGTGAGGATACACTCGGTGCAGCCCTCGACCAACTCGGGTCTGTTCTGAATGATGAACAGACCGTCGGCATCGACGATGAAAGGAATACCCTTCTTGCGAGCCTCAGTGATAACACGGGCACAAGTCTCTTGCATGGCCTCATCGCGACCAAGACCAGGACCAATGACAACAACGTGCAGACGGTTCAGCATCTCAACGACAGTCTTCGAGATGTTGTCAATGGTCTCGCCCTCCTTCATGTTCTTGCTCTGACGCATGTAGGGGTGGACCATCAGGTTGGGCGAGTAGGTCTTGATGACCTGGCCGGCGCCAGGCTCGCAGATGACATGTGACATGTCGGCACCCAGCTTTGCAGAGGCCATACCGGAAAAGTAGGGAGCACCAGTGTAGTCCTCGCTACCACCAATGACAGCCACACGGCCGAGCTGACCTGTTAGATAAAAAAGTTAATTGAGTTTCGTGTAGAGTTTTGGACGAGATTCGAAATACCCTTGTGGAAGCTCTCGAGCATGGGAGGGACGATCTTGTAGATCTTGCTAATGATTTCCTTGCGAGATGCCATTGTGAAGGTGTGTTATGATGTGTGAGATTGTGTGAATTTCAGATTGAGCAGAGTTAAGTGAAAAATGAGTGAGAAGAAGAGGTCTTTGTACGCGGTAGACAATCTCGAGCTCATGATGAGCCATGACGTCGCTGGTGGTGTTTGTGTGGGGAAGCATGACGATGCACGCGGGACGAAACCGCCAGCGCGACGACGACCAACAGCTTGCTGCTCTTCTTATCAGGAAAGAGTAGCCCTTCTATTGCGTTCCCTGCTATATTCTCGAGAAAAATACATTCAATTGCTGCCATAGTCTCGTAAAGTCCAACCGTACACACTCAGACCACTTTCACAACATCACAATGTCTTCCTCCGGCCTCGATCCCAAGGGTCCTTCGCAGCCCAACTTGGACGCAGCATACACTACTGCTGGCAATCCTGCCACCAAAGAGCCCGCAGAAAAGGCCCAAGCAAACCAACAAGATGACTCTGCCGCAATGTATCTCGCAACCTGATCCATTGACTCTTCCCTTCCTCCAACTAACACACGACAGCGACAAGCGTATCCCCGCAGAGCAAGCACACTCTCAATCCGAGGCCACCCCCACCTCAGTAGCTCGCGGCATCCGTGGTGCTCCCCCTGGCGAAGAGACCAAGGGCGAAACACACGAATCCGTTGGCAGGAACCAAGAACTTGACGCCCAACAGATGGCTGCCCCGGGTGAAGGCAAGGTAGCTGATGTCGTCGACAAAAAGCCGGGAGCCTCTGGAGCAGCGCCCGACCTGGCTTCTGACTTGGACCGCAAGAAGGAAGAGCAAAAGGAGGCTAGGGACGAGATCAAATCACAGAAAAAAGAGGAAGTTGACGTTGCCGGCGTTCTGGGTCAGAGAGGAGGTCCCGCCAACCCTGTTGACAAGAATGGGTACCCAAACTAGTCGAAATAACTCTGCTTGGTTCAACAAAAGCAATCGCCTGCTTAAAACAATAACTATAGCCACGAATGTCAAACGATTTCTTCTTCATAGCCACTCAACCAACTTTTGCGATCGAGTTGCAGCCTCCCAAGCAACAAACACAGCCAGCCTTCACAAGAACGCCTGATGTTATCTTTTCCCGCATTTTACTCCCTAATTCGTTCGTCGCGTTAGTCCCATTCATTGCTTCTTTTTACATCATATTGGCTGCGCCCGCTGGACCCATAAACATGTTGTTCATGCTCGCTTGCTGTGCCTGTTGAGCCAACTGCTGTTGTGCCTGTTGTTGCGCTTGCTGTTGTTGAGCTTGTTGGCTGTCCAGTGGGTTTACTTCAAGGTTCATTGACCACATCTGCATGGGTTCTCCTTGAACATACGAGTCCCAGGCACCCTGTTCCAAGTTAGTCATTATCGAGGATATTAATGTCAAGATACAAGACGTACCCAATCTACTTCTGGTGCGGCGCCACCAAAAAGCTGCGTGAAAGGAGATGCAGCACCTTGGACAGCTTGTGCGCCATTAACATCCACACCACCATACTGCGGTGTCAATCCCGTACGCTCAGCCATAGGCTCATTGAGCAAACCGGCCATACTAGCTGGGAATCCACGCGTTTCCATGCCCAACGAGCCAGGAGCATTCGAGGCAAATCCAGCATTAGGACTAACGCCTCCAGAAGACAGCAGTCCCAGGGTCATCGCAGCAGAGTGTTCAGGTGGAACTTCGTCTTCAACGAGATCAGATACTTGACCGTTGGGGAAGGCACCAAAGGAATGGTTACGCATGCCATATTGGTTCGTGCTGCGCATTTGCTGCTCTCTGCTGCCAACCATTGACGTCTGTTGCTGTTCCTGTGCCTTCAGTTTGCCCAACATGACGCGAAGCTGCGTGGATGCTTTGTAAGCTTCCATGCTCTTATCTCGCAGACTTTCCCAGATCGAAGCGCAGTGTTGGAGCGCAATGATCATCTGTTCTCTTCGGTCTTGCGTCCACACATCTCCATTCAATGGAGATGACGGGTTTGATGAAGATGTCTTGATCACACTTCGGTCGGACTCCGAGGTGTGGTAAAGGTCGAGACACACAATCATGGCTGCAAGCAAAAAGTCGTGGGTCGTGAGTGAAGAGATGGACCACTTCACCGAACGCAGCTTGCCCCCATCCCGTGACTCCAAGTACAGGGTAGCTTGATGGTTGAGCATCTCCATCGAGGCATCAATGCAAGTTCGTCTGGAGTATGCGTAACGTGGCGAGTCACGTCCTCTAGCGATGAATTTGCGGTGCAACATGCATTGCGACTTGAGATAGATCAACTCCAAAGCGTATGTTTGCATGATGAGGTTGGGTGCAACCGTAGCCAGTTCCGAAGGAGGCTTCATCTGAAGATGAGGCGGAATCTGAGTACGAGCCTCACGAAGCTGGGCATCTAATTTCATGATCTCCTCGTAGGCCGGAGGCGATGTCACTGATTGGATGCGCTCAACAATCTGGCCAAAACACGATATCAGCCGAGCCTTGGCGATCATGTATGATGCTGGAGTGACCTCCGACTCTGGTCTGGAAGGAGGCAACAACTTCATGTCCTCTGTGAACTCATCATCAAATATGTTGTGCGGAAGATCAGAGTCAGTGGCGTCGGGACGAACAGTGGGAGGGAGACCAAATTGGCAAGAGAAGAGCAAATCAGCCTGGCGAACAAAGGCCCAAACCCGTCGTCTCATCTCGGCAGTGAATGGCGAAACGTTAGGGTACGGGCCAGAGTCTCTATGATAACCCATACGCATTGCCAGGCGGGTGCACAAGTTGACAAGCAAGAGAATGCCAGTTTCGGCATCATTGCTGCTACTGTGCTCGGCCTGTATGTGTAGTATAAGGGCTTCAACCAATTGTGGCATTGGCTGAGTGATATCTGCAAGCACAATACATTGCGCTGTGAGTCGCTTGAAGGAGACGGACAGGTCATGCGATCTACCCTGATACTCCGGTGGCTCGTCGCCTGCTCTAGTGTACGATTGTAGCGCGAGGGTCATCATGCCGTATAGCAGCGCGAGGAAGGTGACAGGGGTCTCATTAGGGTTCTGCCAGTGTCTGTCGTATTGCCCTTGAAACGTCGGGCCATGAATAATGTCTGGTACAGTTAGCTTCCAAAGAGAACAGCAAAGCGTTTGTAGCATATACTTACGGACGGCTGGATCGTATGATTGGAAGTAGCGCTTTACCAAATCATCAACAGCGTTCTTGTCGGGCAATGTAACGAGAATTTCGGCCTTGTTGTTCAGCCTGGGTCCTTTGAACAGGAACGAGCCCGAGGCATCGTCCTGTTTCGAGGCCTCGACCTTCCTGAACTGTTCTTGGTATTGCTCTTTGTGACTGGCAAAGTAGTTTTTGACCTCAGCAATATCCGACAGAATGGCGTACCAATGCGCATCTGGCACGAAGAAGGCTTTGGCGCCGTCAATCTTCATGATACCAATATCTTGAGCAACGTCGTTGATATCGCTGTCTTCTCCTTCAACTTCTCTGATGCTGTCTCTGTGGGGATCCAAGGGCATGCTGATGGATGTACCAAGACTGTTACTCCTGCTCGAGTTGATGGCAGCGTGTGCAGCGGAAGGACCAGCAGCCTGGGTGCCGTTGGTCATGAGCGACAGGACCAGACTCTCGAGTCGATCGATGCGATTCTGCATGTCGTCTGGGGTGCCGGTGGGTACATGGTGGATGCCGGGCTTCTTACGCGCGCTGGGAGAGGCATAGACACATGAGCTAGTGTCGCCGCGCTTGGTGCAGTTGTCGCAAGGGTGTCCACGATTACATTTCAGCCTCCACCAGAAGTCAGATGTCTGTAACCAAGTTCTCTGCGAGAAGACTCACTTTCTGTGTCTACAAGGACCACATGAGAGAGGGATTCGGTTTCTCTTGCGCACCACGCGAAATTGGCCATTATCGGGAGATGCGCCGGTCGAAGAATTGGTCGTGGGGGGTGTAGGCGTCATGACAGCGACGGCACGGCTGCGCGACAAGCTGACGACTGCTTGAAAGATGGTATGGCTGTCTTGTATGCGCGCGATCGCGTTTCGGAGTTAACGCAGGTTCCGAGACGGGTCTTTTTCTCGTGAGTCGTGGGGTGTCGATGGAGACTCGGCCGATGTTGATGCTTTCGAGTCGATTCTGATTTACGCTGGAAAGGAGCAGTCGGGTCCAAGGTTCTGCTGCCTGACAAAGCGGATAGAAAGAGAAGATCCTAGGCAAGAGCAGCTTCCCACAAGTCGACTGCGACTTCCTCCCACATTTCGGTCATCATCGAATCTTGGCGCTCCAGCCGTCCTCCTGGCAAACCTCAGCCATAAGATTCACCGTCGCTTATGTCCGCGATTCGTGTAACTCGACAACCAGCAATACGAGAGCCTTCTCCTCCTCGTGCATATGTGTTCGCATAGCTGGAAATCTGGCCCAGTCCACTCTAGCACATTTCATCCTCACAAAGTCTTCAAGCAGCGGGAGCATAGAAGGAATCGAACAATAAAAGGGTATAAATTAGATTGACGGAAAGGCTACAAAAGAGGTACTAAGACAATCTCTCTGAACACTGTGCTATGTGCTGTCAATGCGAGACACGTCCATAACTTTCGAAATGCTGGTATTCGTGAACCATTGATGCATGAGGCCATATGTCGCCCCTAGACACTCCCTGTCTTTTTGTCTTGCTAGACTTCCATCATCACTTCCTTTCTTTGTTGTTCTTCAGTCTTTGCCATCTTGATGTAAACTCTTCATGCACTTATGTGCCACATAACAGCTATACAGACAGACCGAGTAAGAACAACCAGGGAATCAGCAAATGCAAGCGAGATTGAAAACAATGTACGTAAATATCCAAGAGACTCGATTTTGGACTTGTCATTTGGTCCCAACTGCTCAGCCGCGAGCGGGGTCGTACCTCGAGAATCTGGGATATTGTTAGTCAAGAGCCATATGGTTTTAGCAGGATGAAACGAACCTCCAAATTCTCGCACGCATGTCTCCGCTTCCAGTAGCGAACAGACCGCCTGGAACGGGACTGGGTGCGACTGAAATGACAGAGTTCTTGTGTCCTTGGAGCATGAGTTGAGCATCACCAGTCTGAGGGTTCCAGAACTGAACACCCCTGTCTTTTGAACCAGACAGAACCCATTCACCGTCGGGCGAAAGTGCAACACTGAGAACGAAGTCCTTTAGAAGTACGTCAGTGTTTGATCCTCGATATCCAAAGTGCGAAACGAACCTTGTGACCCTCAAAAGTGCGAATGCACTTGCCTCCACGAGGGTTTCTTGGTGGCATGTTTTGGTTGCCAGGGTAGTGGGGCTGAAGCTCCCACATTCTGATGGTTCTGTCCAGACTGCCAGAGACGAGTTCTCTGCTGCCAGGTGAGAATGCGACGGAGTAGACGCTGTCCTTGTGGCCAGGGTTGCCACCCGCCTCCTCCAGTCTCTCGAGGAGATTTCCACTCGCCAGCTCCCATACTCTGACACTCTTGTCCAGACTGCCAGCGGCCAAGAAACGGTTGTCGGGTGAGATGGCGACGGTGGTGACGCCATCTTCAATGGTCAAGCAGAGAACACACTGGTTGTTAGGAATATCCCAAACACGAACGGTGCGATCACCGGATCCTGATGCAATGTAACGACCATCAGAAGAATAGTCAAGAGAGTAAATATCTTGCTCGTGACCAGCGAATTGGTGACGGATCTGGCCAGCGGCAATTTCCCAAATCTAGAGCTTTGAGTCAGCAAATAACTAATGTCGATACGAAAGTTTGTACGAACGCGAATGATCTTATCTTCGGCACCAGTGGCCAAGTATTGACCATCAGGACTGAAGCAGACACTTCTGATATAAAGGTCACCATCCTGAGGCAAGCTGGTGTCCTGCAGATGCTTGACCTGCTGGCCACTCTCAACGTCAAAGATCTGAGCAGATCGGTTGCAACCAGTAGCAACAAATCTTCCATCACGACTGAAACGAACACAGCAAACTACGCTCTGGTGGGCCAAGTTGTGGACGAGCTCAACGTCCAAGGTGCGACGGACACGGGGGTTGAAAACAGCGTACCAGTCTTCACCCTCGCGCTTGAGGTTGCTGGGGAGAGTTTCAACTGCTAAGTCGACCAACTGGTTGCCGCTACCACCAAGCTCTTGGGTATATTGCTGGTGTTGGGGAAGAGAAAGAGCCTGCTGTTGTTGCGCGAGAGCGGGAGGAGGAGTGGGGCGTGCCATAGCGGGAGAACCGGGGTAAGGGTTTGCGTTGTTCTGCTGAGGGGTTCCGGGAATGCCAGGAGGACCACGAGCGTTGGTTCGGGGCTTGCCAGGGCCGGGAGAAGCTGTAGGCTGAGGAGGAGCAGGGCCATAGCCTGTAGAATCGTGTTAGTTTCTTCGGCACTCGATTTAGGTCTGAGACTCATACCATTAACACCAGCTGGGGGCTGGCCGTAACCGCCGAAAGGAGCATGCTGAGGAGGACCCGGAGGAGGGTTCAACCCAGGTGGACCTTGGATGTGGGCAGGGACTCCCTGAGGTGGTCCGTCTTGAGGAGGTGGAGCAAGACCCGGGCCACCCTGAGCAGTCGCGCCGGCCATGATACCCTGGAAGAGATTGGCAGGGCCATGGCCAATTGAAGGCGGAGGGGGTTGCGAAGGACCGGTGTGTGAAGACTGGCTGGGACCTCCACGAGCCTCAAGGTCGCGGCGCAAACGGGAAATATCTTCCTCGTATCTGCATTAAAAGTTTAGCTGGCGTCGATTGCGAGACAAGAAAGCAGGGTGACAGGAACGTACTTTTGCTTCATCTGCATATGGGTCTGCTCGAGCTGGAAGATCTTGCTGCGGACGAGCTCCATCTCCTGGATTTGGTTTGCGACTAGATCGTATAAGCTTCCGGTGTAATCGGCATAAACAACATCGGGATTGGGGAAAGCCATATCGCCAACGACGACGAGGAAAGGAACGATTGGGGACCAAGTGGGCAGTCATAAAGCTACAGGAGATGGACCATGTAACGATAGATAAGTGCCTCACGGGCAGGTGTTTGTCGGGACAAACGGGGACGACTCACGCTGATGCTCATACTCGTTTGCACGTCCACCCTGGGCCTCGAACTCGGCGCGGACCTGCTCGAGCAGCTCGACAAGACGGTTGTTTGGCGGAGCCGGAGCGCCGGCTATGCCACGATGCGCGTTGTACATGGCGACGTGGAAATTGGCGGTGTCGGCTGGTGATGGATGCAATCGATGGTGGGCGCAGCTGCACTGGGAAGCGCGTCGCGACTTTGCTCGGCGTCGCGAACAGGCACAATGTTTAGGTGAGCCTAAAGCGGACTAAGACTCGCTCAGATGGGCTCGCGCCGATGGACTCGAGATGACGGCGCCGATGGGTGATGGATGCTGTGGAGAGATGGTGATGAGTGGAGGCCGGCCGATAGGAGAGACACGTATGGAAGGAAAACGCACAACCGCAGATGGCTGTCTCCGAATGGGCCCCCGTCCACAACTCTGTCGACCAGTCGGTTGCGCCCCAAAACTCAATTTGAGAGCTGGCTGGTGTGGGTCACCAAGATCAGCCACAGCCGCGTGCCGCAGTTTGTTCCACCCTTATGTATATGCAGATCGGAAATAATCTCAACTGCTCTACGCTTTCTCCACGTTTGGCTACTTGATGCTCTTTGTTTGTCGAAACACCCCAAAACTCTTACCGAGCAGTCGCGGAGACACAACTATCGTGTGTTTCACTGTACTGCTGGCCTCATCCTTCGACCGTGCCCCGGCGGCGGAGCCTAAGCTAGGTGACTTCTCTCCAGATTTACCGGCCGTTAGTAGTAGCGCAAGCTCCTGCAAACTCGGTTGACTCGCCGCCGCACAGGGTACTGGCTCGGTACGATCAGCCCTCTCCTGTCAGACATGTTCTCTGGCCCGTGCATCGAACGACGACAAGTCATCCATGTCTCCAATTCCACCAAGCAGGTCGCCTTTCCGCGTCGCTGTAGCCGAATACTTTCGCCGGCTCTTTCTATCGTGCATGTCTGTGTTCAGTCCATTGATCAAAACCATAAAGCTATACATGGGGTTTTCTCGACCTGCGAAGCACATGCTGTAAAACTCGATGTCCCGAGTTGTGTCAAATGAAGCTGAATCAATCTTGGTCGGACATTTGCCGTCCACTTGGTTAATTCAGGATACATCTCTCGGACCGATCCCGAGGGCACGAGGACATGGAGTTGGTGAAATATTTGCGTCACACGAGTCTCCAATTTCACCAGACTTTGTACACGCTTGCTTAAACGGCGAGCGTTCTTCGACTCAACGGTCGAACTAGCAGTATGGAAAACGGCCAAATATAATACTGCCAAAAGAAACAGAGGTCATCTTCATTGTCTTGGATCATCTCTTTCAGAGCTCATGTTTGCGCTTGAAGAGCATCCTTGTTGCAAAGACGCCTTCAACTTTCCGAGCAAGGAAAGCAGACGCTTCCAGGTAGGGTCAGTTTGACCTTGTCACCCTGTATGGAGTAGCACATTCTCAGCCAGTTATGTGACATGCTATCTAAAGCTTTTGATACAATGACAGGGCACAAGCCTTATATGATTGCATGGATCATTTGTGATTGAATCCGATGTGAGGAGGATGTCTATTCAGCGCTCTCAGCACCCCTCAAGTCACCACCCTGCTTCATCTTGTTGACCTTGTCTTCATCGTCAACAAGACTCTTGCTCAAAAGACCACTCTCGATACTGCCGACGTTCAATCCAGCGATATCTGCGATGAACTCACAGAGCATCTTTTCGGCCTCGCTACTGTTCCTTGTAAGCGCGTGGTCATCTCCCTCAAAGTAATGCACCCTTCTGTGTCCTCCTTTGGACCCGTACATATCGTACAGTCTCTCACTACACTGCGGACTCAGGGTGCGATCGCCAGTACCATGTAACAGCAACACCGGCACACCTCTTCTTCCTACCACTCTGATGCCTTCTGTCTCTGCAGTCTGAGATGCGACAGTCGCACACCCAACGACTCTGGCATCTTGACCACCAACTGTGAACACTGGAGCACCACCGAAGGACCATCCAACCAGGACAAATCGACTGACGTTATGCTGAGTTTTGAGATAATCCATAGCTGCCAGAACATCCGGAACGCAAAACTTGTTACGAGCTGGGAAACGATAATCCATGCGTAGAACAGGAAGACCATTTTGTAGAGAAGCCAATTTGTCTGCCATACTAAGGTAGATACTAGAAGGGCCAACTACACCACCACCAGCTCCAGAGAGAAGGATTGCAGCTGTTTTCTGCTGATTTTGATAATCCTTGGGCAGGTGCAGGAATGCTGGAACGGTGCCATCAATACCATCCTGAACTCTGAGATTGAACGATTTGACAACCGAAGGCAGTTTTGCAGCAGCTGGTAGGTGCTCAAGGCCGGAGTATTGTGACAGCTTTGCAGGATGGTGGTTCTGGGAGATTTGCGTGGTGGCGGAGAGGGAGGCGTTGTCAGTTATCGGCTTGGACATATTTGTAAGATTGTTACGGAGGTTGGACAGGAGTTGACGAGCAAAGACAGGCACGCGAGACATAGATGAGGAGCCTGAATGCAGCTTCTGTGTGGTTATATACCTATGGAAGGAGGCGTATTCGAGTACACTTCCGACTGCATTAACCGTCTAGGCGTGATGTCAAACAGGGTCATTAGCCAGTCGGACGACAGGCGACGGAGCATTTTAGAAGGGCGTCAACAAGGACCCGCATTTGCATCTACTAGTGATGCGACAGTCTTCTTGCAGCGCCCCGTGTACTAAAGCATGTAACGCGTATAGCTGTAGAAATGCATAAAAGTATAAGGAAGCAAGATGCTATCCACTGAGAGGCAACAGTTTGTCGACGCTCCGTGGACATGCCTCTGCTTTACAAAACAATTGTGCCTTTTTATAGTCTACATTCTGCTGTTAGCTGTAGTTGGAGTACTGCGGAAGTTACAGACTTTAGTACACGGTAAGAGGAAAGACTGCGAAGTGGTCACACATTGCATGCTTCCGGAAGATGAGAAGATGAGGGTAGATAGATACTCGGAGATCGGAAATGGACGAGGGACGTGCACCTTGAGCGCCATCAAGGCCCTGGGAAATTGCGACTCTCGACAGGAAGATCATGTACAACATTATCATCTGACCGGAAAGCCGTCACCTGCATTTCACTACTCGCTATCTTCTATACCAAGTACGCAAGGATTGAAACGATACAGAGCGAACGACCACCACAAGTACCAGCGCAAATAATCCTTGTACCTGCACTACTCCATCCTCATCTCGAAGGGGTCGAGTCGCAGCAAACAATATGCAACCCTTCAACAGACTTGCCGGCGTAGAAGAAGTCTCGAACATTCAAAACCATCCACCACCGCCTCCGATCCCTGATGTCGAATCACAACCAGCACACAGCCTTCACTCACGACCCTCACGAGCCTCTCTTCCTGTGAATCGCAAACCTAGCAGACGCACCCTTCACGAACAATCCAGTCGCAACTCCCTTCGACCTCCAAGTCTCCATCCCAGTCTTCTCCCGCCAACCCCAGGATGGCAAGGTATTCCCAACGTAGACTACACAGCCAGTGCACACAGCCACGACACACACTTGGACGATGAACTGCCCTGGGGTCCTTCACATCCCTGTTTCCCACATCTAAATCCTCATGTCGCCCTCTCATCTCCTCTCTATGCGAGCACTCGTGTCATCAGAATACAGCGAGACTGGCTGGCTGCAGGAGATCTCTACCCAGCCCTTCAAAACCTATACCCCGAGATTCTGGATTTATGGATGTCTGAATCGGATTTCAGAAATGTCATTGAGACGCTGAATCCCATGTTGAAGCACGCCTTTGAGCCGAATACTTGGGCCAGTTGGTTCGATGCTCTGATGGGCGTTGCGACAGGATTTCTGTGGGATAACTTTGGCTGGACCGGAGTAAAGAGAGGAGTAAGAGACATGGAGAGATGGGTCGAGGGATGGAACACTGAGGCTGAAAGGGAAGGCAGAGAAGTCAGGTTGATTGATCTGAGGAGGACGGGCTTTTTGAGCCTCGACATCCAGATACCTGACCCGCATATTGATGTCGGTGATGGGGATGTCATGTCGATGTGAGGTGGAGCACATTCGACTTCTGGTCTACGAGCTCGTGGAGTGTTCCAATTCATGGCAAGGAGGTGCTAGGCGTTGGAAACATTGTTTGATATATTGTGATTACGAGAGGACGGGGGTTGTTTCGATCATAGCTAGGAGTTTGGGCATGGATACCCATATAGGCATTGCTTCATCACTAATATCATCGATATCCTTATTCCAGTGTTCGCACCAGTTTTGAGAACAGATAAATGCAACTCGATTCTTCGCGTGAATTTGAAAGTCGCGTATGCTAAAACTTCGTAACAGTGCCGCCAGCCTTTGGTGTTTCTTACGCCAGTAATCCTTTTTGTTGGAACCCAAGACAGACCTTCTATCCTTTCCAGAACTCCGTTGGGCTGCGGCGATAAGGTCGCACCCTGATGCTTTCTTCTGACTTCTCCTTCTGTCCTCCCCTGAGACCAGATGTCTCGAAACTCGTCCGGTGACCTCGAAGCGTGAAAATGACGTGGTGATGCCTCTCACTTCTTTCCGGTACGAGGGTTCTTCTTGAAAGTCATTTGGTTGATGACCTTGCGCTTTTGCTTCTTTGCGATGCGGTTGCGCTTTTCTTCCTTGGCCCTCTTCTCGGCCTTGATCCAGCTTGTTCTGGGTGCGTTGGTCAAGTCGACGTCCATTGCGGTGTCTGATGATGAAAAAGGCGGGTTAGCCTCGTTCAGACAGTCAACTGGCTCACTCATAGCCGCTGCCAAGGCTGCTGCTACTGCTGCTACTCTCGTTGTCACTCTCAGAGTCGGATCCGAAACCTAAACAAATGTTGCCGAACGAGTCGAAGCCGTGAATGTCGGTCGAGACACCCAGGAGGTGGAAGAAGAGTTGTTCGTCGGCATAACGTCGATGCGCAGATCTGACAGAGGGATTGCTGAAGTCGGAGATGTCGAGCGGAGGGGTAGGCGGAGGAGTGAGCATGTTCATCGAGGCAGCAGCAGTAGCAGGACATTGATGGGCGAGCGACTTTGGCACCGGAATTGCAAGAGCATTTAACGCACCATTTGCGTTGGTAGCCTTGGCCTCGGACTCGGCCTGCTTCGAGTCTGCGCATAGCAACGTCAGTTTGGGCAGGTATGTTTCGCGAGAGAAAGAATTCTCACCATTTGATTCCTCAACTTCCATGTCGGACTTTGGGGGCTTTGGCTGGGAGGCTAATTCGAGCAGCTTTTGCGACAGACGCTCTGTGCGAGCAGTCTCGACGGGGCCAAAGACATTCTTCTTGAGCTTTCTGTTGTTGGTCTTGTTGACGCTTGATCGTAGACCTTTGCCCATTTTTGCTGTGTGGAGGGGGATGTTGTGTTGCGAGATTGCGGTGAAAGAAAGAGATAAATTCTCTTGGGATGGAACAAGAAAGCGGGTCGGCGGGCAGTCGCTTAAACGTGCGGAGAAGGATGATCGGGCGACTGTTGAAAGGCAGCTGGTGCACCTGCTCTGCTGGGGCGTGCAGGGTCTGGCGATTATTCTTCTGCTTCTCGGGGGTCGCGTGTGAAACCACAAGCAAGTGACTGTCTGTATTTAAATGGTTGGGTTGCAAGGAACAAGAATAAGTAGCTGAAGGATGTTGCTATGTATAATAATGTTGCAACACAAGGATGACTCCTCTTCGAGGTCCAACTTCCAAGCCTCAGTCAGCGCGCCACGCTGAAGGTGGCCGCATTGGGCAATGGATTCTCGCGGTCCGGACTTTGGACTTTTGGCTCGTCACTACTTCCAGTTCTAGCAGGACCCACGCACGGTCACGTTCTTCCAGAAGGCCGAAAGATGTTTGCCTACTGAAGTCTGCCCTCCTCGAACGAGGACAATGTTTCTAATCGGGCACCGTGAACGTCGTTCCCTCAGTACTGGCGCATAAAGTAGTCGTCATTTGTATCCATGTCGGTTCTGTAGATACGGTGCTTCCTGCGATCGTTCACTTCTAGAAGCCGGCCGTTCCAATCGCCTCACTTGGACATGAACACTCTGCCCTTACTCACTCCCGCCGACGACATAGTATCCTGGAAAAGTGCCTCGACATCCATCATCTCGAATCCTTGACCAGTTCGGGAATCCCCAATCTCTCGCAACTTCCTCTGGCGACTGCCCCGGCACAAGACACTGCATGAAGGCAAGCAGGCACGATTGCAAGAGATGGCAAGCGATCCCACCCGTCTTCGAGACCTCGCGTCTTTCGTGGACCGCAAAATAAAATCTCTCATCAACAATGATCTGAAGGAGATCTGCCGTCAAGAGGGTCTTCAGGTGTCTGGTGTGAAAGCCGCTCTGCAGAAGCGCATTTCTGAAGGTATTCATTCTACGAGTCCATCATCCACTTTCACACCTCGTGCCCGCTAACAAGTCGTCCGTCAGTCATCGCACATCACCTCCGCAAGAACGACCTAGAAGCACTCGAGCGATTACGCTACCGAGCCGAGCACCAAGGCCGCACCCCTCCAGCACAAAGTCATCAGCCTTCACTGGCCCGCGATACTATTACACCCATTTCTCCGGCCCCACACACTGCCGCCGGCATGCCTGCCTACCCAAGGCCTGCTGGCATGCCTCAATACCATCAGGCCCCGGCTGCGCGCGCGGCGGCGCCTTCTCGTGCCTCAGTCAAGTTCAGAGAAAGTCCTTTCTATCAGATCAGAGAGGCCCTCACCCCTACGAAAGAATTGTCAGGTACCTACACACTCTCGTTTCAACATGTTCTAGCCACCAGGTAAGACTAACGCAGCAGTTCCAGAAATGCCACACAACCGTCATTCTCTAGACGAAAAGGTCTATCTTAGTGAACCCATCTGTACATCCGTGAAAGCCGATCCATCCCTGCGCATCATGCTCTACTGCGCAACTACCTCGACTCTAGGCCCTTACGCCTTCAATGTCGACATAGCCTTCCCGAGTCAGATCGAGGTCAAGATCAACGGAGACGAAGTGCGCAAGAGCTTCAAGGGCTTAAAGAATAAGCCCGGTACCACCAAACCTGTCGACATTACCGATCTCATTCGCAAGGTTCCCAATTATCAGAACATCATCCACGTGACTTATGCGCTCACGAAGGAAGTATGTTTTGACCATTTCCTACTGACTTTGATCTGCGCATTTGCTGACTCGACTCGAAGCGATTTTCTCTTATGGTCAACCTTGTCAAGGTGACATCTGCAAATGACCTCGCAACCCGACTTAAGCAAACGGGGAGCAGGATTCCCAAAGATACTGTCCTTCGAGAAAGTGCGTTGTTCCGACGTTCGCTTTCAAGTCACGCAAGGCTAACTTCATCCTTTAGTGGCTGCCAAAGCACAAGACCCGGACATCGTGGCCACTTCCACCGTCATGTCCCTCAAGGATCCCATCTCAACCATGCGCATCAACATTCCTTGCAGGTCCAATGTTTGCTCGCACAACCAATGCTTTGATGGCTCGTACTTCTTGCAACTTCAGGAACAGGCGCCAACTTGGACTTGCCCCGTCTGCAACAAGACTCTCTCCTACCAAAGTCTCTGTGTCGACAATTACGTACAAGACATTCTACAGAACACCTCCAGTTCGGTCGACCAGGTTACGATCGAGCCTGACGGACAGTGGAAAGCAGTTGACCATGGAGACGACACCAACAACCGTCAGAAGACTCAGGCACGGGCAGCTTATGACAACGACAGTGACGATGACATTATCGAGATCCAGGACACGCCCAAGAAGTCTGACACTGTGGAAAAGATCAAGACCGAGCACAATTCGGCCACTCCAGCTCTTGCACAACAAACTCCCCCAGTCTCACGTGAAACATCGACAGTCGCACCTCGACCCAGCGCCAAGCGCTCTTCTACGGCAGTCATCGATTTGACCCTATCGGACGATGAGGATGAACCCCCGCGGCCAGCTAAACGCACCAACACGAGTCAGACCACTTCCTATAACACTCCGGCGAGTCTTCAAGATGGCAGGTTTGCTGACTTGGCCAACAGACCGTCTAACGTAGTAGGATCTGGCTTACCACCAATGAATCCTGGCGACACTCTTGCACTACCCCCTATCAAAGCACCCCAACCGAATGGAGGATTACCACAAGATCAAAGATTACCTTGGCCGTTTGGGGCACCAACCTGGTCTGGCCCCTATAGAGATTCGCAAAGCTACAGCAACAGCCCGTCCAGGAGCTGAGGTGGCTAGGGAAACATCTCGATTGATTTAATGACAGTAGCTAACGACATTCGGCGAGCACGGCGTCTCGTGGCAACAAGGAGGATAGAAAGCTAGGACGCGACTGCATTCCCTAGGCGTATCATTTGCGGGTTTGGGGGTTTCTTTGTTCTTATAGCGCGGCGTGAAAGGGAAAAGATGATGATACCATGCGCGCCAATGCTAGTTATGGCGCTTTGCTTATTGAGAGATGCTCTCGATGATGTCCTTGAGGGCGATCACAAATGAAGATTATTCCAACAATCCTATCATGAGAAAGCGGCTTTTACTCCTATCAGCGACTGAAGAACAAAGCATAAATGTTGTTACGCGTGGCAGACACATGGTTGATGATTGGCAACAACAAAGGGTACTATGGTAGGTCATTGAGGCTGCTCGGATGTCCTAATCTCCGTGATCCGAGATATGAGCGTTGTGATTTGAGAGATGAGACGACATCAGGCGAAATAGAGGAGAGCTGATAGGGCTTGGCCGTAGGTCGCAATGATGGGACGACAGACGATTTCGTGTGGTGCTCAGGCTCCAACTGGCGCCATGAAACTGGCGGGCTGCGAGAATCGCGTGTACAAAAGCATGATTGCCCGGATGACAAGGCCAGCACGTCGCGTTAAAGTTGATGGCAGGGGTTCGGAAGGGGCTTAAGAAGAGGCGTTCTGTTGGAACTAGGGAGTAGAGGTGTGGGCGGGATTTGACAGCGGCAGACGGCGACCCTGACGATTCTTGCTTGTTCGGGCAGGCACGGATAGCAGGTTTGGCTGAGGCTTGAGCGCGCAAACTCTGCTCCTTATTCTCACCAGACGGCCAGGCCCCACTGATCCCTCATTTGCCTCTGATTGTGGTTCGATTTTTTGTGGGCTGATTCCGAGCTCCCGCAGCACGCTCGCTGTCTCTGCTTCTTCTGATAGATAAACAAGTCGTTCTTTTTCAATCGCTTCATGCGCCTGTCATTCTTTACCGGCTATTGCAACTTCTGCTTTCACGTCCAACAAGCCCAATCTTTTCTGCTCAGGAACCGCCTGGATCCTTTAATCTCCTTTCTACTCGCCTATCAATAATCAAAGGCTACATTTTATACAGCGCCACACAGCAAAACCGCCCAAGATGGATGTTATCCTGGAGGTACTCGACACATACGCCTTCGACCGGCTATATGCAACCGTTCTGCCATTGACGTCGTCAATGTTGGCTATGAGCACTGTTGGTGACTTTGCCGCCTCTTCCAATGCTACCTGGTCGACCATGGCCCGTGGTGTTACCCCCTACAAATTCGAGCCTGCGAGCCAGTACTTCTCGGTCGAGCCTAGTTCATACGCATACATGAGCCGATGGCCGCGAGACAACATTGCCAGACAGGCTATCTCCCTGTTCCTTATCACATGGTACGCCTTTGCGACTTTCCAGTCCGTAATCCCTTGTCGCAGACTAACAACTCTACAGGATATTTGGTCTGCTAAACTACTTCATCTGCGCCGGTCTCTCATACATCTTCGTCTTCGACAAGACAACAGTCCACCACCCAAAATTCCTCAAGAACCAAATGCGCCTTGAAATTCGCCAGGCTCTCGAAGCTATGCCCATCATGTCTGTCCTGACCGTTCCGTGGTTCTTGGGCGAGGTTCGTGGCTACTCCAACATCTACGATGTCTTGCCTGAGAGTTCATCCTGGAATCTCGGTGGCTGGTACTTGCTTCTCCAGTTCCCCTTCTTCGTCTGCTTCACCGACTTCTTCGTCTACTGGATTCACCGCGGCCTGCACCATCCCATGGTTTACAAGAAGTTGCACAAGCCTCACCACAAGTGGATCATGCCCTCGCCATTCGCCTCGCACGCTTTCCACCCTCTCGACGGCTACGCTCAATCGCTGCCTTACCATGTCTTCCCCTTCCTCTTCCCGCTGCAGAAGTTTGCCTACATTGCTCTGTTCATGTTCATCAACGTCTGGACTGTCATGATCCACGACGGTGAATATGTTGCCAACAGCCCTATTATCAACGGTGCCGCCTGCCACACCATGCACCACCTGTACTTCAACTACAACTACGGACAATTCACCACTCTTTGGGATCGTCTTGGTGGCAGCTACCGCAAGCCCAACGACGAGCTCTTCCGCCGCGAGACAAAGATGGGCCAAGCCGAGTGGCAACGCCAGGTCAAGGAGATGGAGCACATTGTGAAGGAGGTTGAGGGCGAGGATGATAGAAGCTACGAGCCCGAGACCAAGAAGGTCCAGTAGACTTGGTTTACTTGACTTTTCCTTGCTCTTCAGACTCTTTTTACGACTCTTCTTTTTTGGGTGGGCGCACTTTACTCGGACCTCTTTTTCTACTTTCGTTACACACATGGCATGGCATCAGGCGTCGAGACTACTATTCCCCCTACACCTCTGTTTCGTTGCGGCATTTCTTCCTCCATCTATAGACCTTTTTTCCATATTTCTCGAACGAGGTGCGATTGTCCTTTTGAAGGACGGCCCTCAGTAATACGTGCTTCTTTTCTTTCTAGATAGAAAGAGCACTTGTTGCACACAAAAAGCAACTCTTTCTTCCACACCCTCAAACTCGGCTCAATTGCTTCGTCTCCGTCCAACTAGAACATGTGCAACAAAGATACAGTAGGCTCGGGAACAAAAAGTCAGTAGTATTTTAGAGCATGACAAGACCCGTCATTGAGGATCCCTGCCTACTATGGTTCTTTTGCTGAACGCGATGCCATCTCACACGCACATTCATGCATCTTCATAGCTCCAAAACAACCTCTTGCCATCAATAGGGCGTGAAATCAATGCAATAGCTCAAGAGCAAGGTTGCTTGTAAAAGCTCGTACATTTCTTTGATTCTATCAACACACTCGAAACCTTTGAACGCCCACCGCTCAAACTCCCCAAGATCGAAAAAAATCATAAACATTATATAAGAGAGCACAAAAACGAAAAGAACCATCGTGTTTGGTACTAGTCTAGTGGCCACCAGTGGTAGGCAGACCAATAGAAACCTTGAAAGAGTCGTAGATCAACCACTGGAAGGCGGTAAGAGTACCGATCATGACGATTCTCAGACCGACACCAGACCACAGGCCTCTGAAGCCAATCTGGCCGTAGATTCTGCTGACGGCCTGGCCAGCGCCTTCGCCGGACTTGCGGTCGCTGTTGAGTTTGCTGACCATGACATCGGCAGGGTGAGAGACGACAGCGCATCCAATACCGGCAATGTAACCACCGAGGAAGGAGACTCCGGTCTGAGCCAAGGTGCCATAGCTTTCCTTGGGCTTGCCGAGTTGCTGGTAGATCTTTGCGACGGCGGATTCAAAGGTTGCGAACTTGACCATGGTGTAAGGGATCTGGCGAGCCCAGAGAGGGTAAAGACCCTTGTAGAGACCACCGTAACCTTCTTGAGAGACGACCTTGCTCCAGCCTTCGCGCAGATTGTGGGCGAAAGGTGGCAGAGTGGTCTGCATACGGACCTTGAGGGCCTCAAACGGACACAGGAACAAATCAGCGATTGCCTCAGCAGTGGCAGAGGCACCGAGGTAGACAATAGTCTTGTTGGTGTTAGGGAAGAGCTTCTCGCCGTAGGTGTACTTAAAGAACTCGTAGGCACCGTACTTTCCAGCGCCCTGGAACGAGTAACCGATGAAGGTGGGAGACCATCCGAAGAAGACGCCGCGAAGACCCTCTTTACGGAAGATTGTGCTCCAGGCTTGCATGTTGGATGAGTAGAGCTTGCTGTCTACTTGGCGACGGCATTTGACGAGATCCAGAGGGGTGACTGCTGTGTGGGTAGGTCCGCAAGCTGTGTTTGGCAGACGCGTTAGCTCCTGCTTATCTGCTCGAGTTACAGAGACTACTGACCAATGATACCACCCAATGTGCAAGCAGCAAAGTAAGTACCAGAGAACAGCTCAATGTTTCTCTTGGGAGTAACAGCGCCAGGCGCCTCGGGCTTGTTTTGAACCATTGTTGTCGTGTTTGGATGATAGAGCTATAGAGCTATGATGTAATGGTAGAGCTGGGAGTCCCCGCGATAGAATTGACGAGAATTGAAGACGTTCGACGACACAAGCAAGAAGGCACGAGACAGGAGCGAAGATGATAACAAAGTAAGAAGTTAAAAGAAGCAGCTTCAGAACAGAACAAAAGTAACTCGACCGAACGCTTGTTCTCCAACCTGCTCCTTCCCCCGGATGCCACGGCGATGATGTCAGGTTGTTCGCCGGACCCGCATGCCGTTTCTACCGACCGCTGACCTATCGCTTTCCCAACCCGCCCAGTGCTGTTTTTTTTGCTAGCCATGCTGAATAGAGATGTGTTGAGATAAGGCACGTTGACAGAAATATTGTTCCAATGACCACCACCTCTGATCCTGGTTAATTATTGTTCTAGAAATCGAAATGATGCATACAATGAACATGAATGAATGCTTCGCTAATGAGTCTACTGCTGTGATGAAGGAACGTTTGACCAGAAAATAAAACACCCAAGAAAAAAACTCCCTTTTCCCTTTCTTGTTCACCGAAATGATTGCACGTCAATTCACCCATGATCCGCCATGCCATATAACCCCATCCCAGAAACGCCGTAAACACAATGAGAGGAAAGCCAGACTTTGTGCATCCCCTGACTCTTGGTACCCTGTCCTTCCTGAAATTGGTTGGTCTCCTGAGCTCCCTGCGCCTATGCTTCCCATAAACAGTCGTAAGATGCTTCTATGCCATATCATTTTCACCCTAAGAAGCATTGTCATGCTGATGTGACTGGTGAAGAGACCTCGTTGTCGCGTGGGGTCTCATCTGTCATAATTGTGTCCTCGACCTGGTCATCAGAAGCGGGTGCATCTGATATGTGCACTGGCGAGGGTTCGCTAGCAGGCAACACAGGCTTGGAGACGACAGCAGGGCTCGACGCGGTGCTGCTGGTGTTTCCGTCCTCCGGCGGAGCGAAACTCCAAACTTCCATGACTGTTTTGCCTTGCCTAGACGCAAGGACGACTGCTTTCTCCTCTTCAAACACAACACGCCAAACTGCTTCAGCAGGTTGCCCAAGTTCTCGTACGAGACATCCGCGCTGGAGGTCCCAGACCTTGACACGACCGTCGGACCCACCAGATACAATGCGTGACTCATCAAATTGCAGCGAGGTCACGCTATTATCGTGTGCCGCAAGACGATGGATAGGTGTATAGGACTGCAATGACCAGACTCTAACACTGCCATCGCTGCCACCAGTCACAAGCGTGTCACCACGGAGCTGGAGCTGGCCAACGAGAGAAGTATGGCCCTGGAGGATTGCCAGACATTTGCTGCAAACCGTCAGTTCCTTGTCTTCAACCAGTTGTATCGAGGTATGCTTACCCATCCGCGACATTCCAGACACGAACACTAGTGTCAAGACTGCCTGTAGCAACACGCTTTCCATCGAAAGCAACTGCATAAATTTGACTGAAGTGTCCTTGCAATGTCCTGAGACATCTACCTTCGCTGATGCTCCAAATTCTCGCTGTAGTGTCGTAACTTCCAGATACGACCAAGTCTCCATGGATTTCGAGGCAGCGAACACTTGCTTGATGACCCATGAGCACGTGTTTACATTGGCCCTTCTCGATATCCCAGATACGGAGGGTAGTGTCGCGAGAACCAGAAATAGCGGTGGTCGCGTTGGACATCTTCAGACATCTGACTGTGGAAGTATGACCACGCAGCATGTGAAGGGGTTGTCTATCGAAAATGGTCAGCGTTGTGTATGCATTCAGCAAGACGAAGTTAGCCACTCACCCGGTCGCCATGTTCCAAACACGGACGTCTCTGTCGCAACCGCCTGACACCAAAGTCTCACCCCAAGGAACCATAGCCCATACACCCATAACGTGGCCTTGAAGGCACCTCAAGTGCTTGCCCTCGGTGTCGAAAACATGAATTTTTGCATTGTCCAAAGCAACAATGATGTACTTGTCAGTGAGATGCAAGCTGGTCACAACACCTTGGTCTGGTGTAATCTGTCTTTGGTCGACCTTGCCGCCAGTCCGCCAGGCGGTTTCAACCTGGTACTTTTGCTTGAAATGAGAGCGATAAGTCATGGCCTGTGGACGTCGGCGGATGGCTGAAGAAGGCAGGACCGGAGCGGAGGTTGTTCTATCAAGACTCTTGACACGACTCAAATCAGGCGTGGAAGTGCTGAAGCTGGCAAATGCGGGGTTATGTATGCGCAGAGCATGCGTAGCGAAGCTGAGAGACGATCCCGAGTGGGACGGCTCGTAGGGTGATGAATGTTGCTGCCTGGTACTGGTCGAAGGAGTGTCATCCGACATGCGGCGATAAGCGTGTTTCTCACAGAGACTCTTCCAAGCCATGTCGTCGCTGACCAGCTCGTGCCATCTTTTTGAAACCTGCGACGAGCGAGCAAGTGTTTTGGCATCATCGATAAATGTGAGTATCTGTAGTCAAGTTAGAACGAATATTGTGCCAAACGAGAGCAGAATCCATACCCTTAGGCAGAGCTCGTTAGGCAACACGCCGAATGGATCTCTCTTTAGTCGTGGTGCAACAAAATTGGCAACATAACCCAATAGCTTCCCGTCGCAGTTGGCCAACAGCTCCGTCAGGATGCGTTTGCGTTCGTCGTTGTCCATGTCGGAAAACATGTTCTTCATATGCCTGAACCTCAACCCTTTGTCTAGGCCAAATGTGCCTTCGCTGCCAACATCATCCACATCCCCATCTTCGGCCATGAGCAAATCAAGGGATGGTCCCGTCGTAGAAGCCCAGCTGGGAAGACGACGGCCAGGCGTTGGAGACGGAGCCGGGGTCGGTGGAGAAGCAGGCGCTGACGGGAGTAGATTTCCAGGAATGACATTTGGATTTGAGGGGATGGGTATGGGCACGCTGGTCGAAGACGATGATAGGGAGCGTGCTGAAGGTCGCGAGATGGAAGTCTGGGGCTTGTGATGACGCTGACCGAAGATGCGCGCTTCGCTGCCCGACGCGGCTTCAGGGTCGTATTCGACGGGCATGGATAAAGGACGCTGAGTCTGTGGATATGAAGGATGCCAGTCAGAGGGATCCTCCATGTTGTTCTGTCTTGTGCAAGGGTACGTCGCTCCTGTGCTCGTTCGGATGCTGTCAACCCTCGTGGTCGGGCGGATTTGCGATCGGATGGCGGGTTGGTGGGGACGATGGCGATCAACGACGGCACAGTGTCTATCGACAGTGGGACCAAGACTGGCTGAGATGTTTGAAAGAATGGATGCGACAAGGGAGTCTCGCGGAAAGGCGGTTGTGCCGGAGTGTGTAGGGAAAAATAGACTGGGTTGCGCAATGCGGACTAGGAAATCGAGGCCAGGAAAGTCTGCAGAGGTGCTGGTTACTCTGAAACACGACCAGGACGCCTGAACAATAAGCCTGCCCTACAATTTGCTGCCCCCAAAACAACGAGTCCTATATTGCTGCTGACTCGTTTTCTAACATACGTTTCGTCCTCTTTGTTCTTCTGCTGCTGCCTGACCAAGATCCATGTCAGTCCGTGGTAGAGACAACAATCAGTGCAAACGGTTATCGCCCGCCAAGGGCACCGGTCTAGGTTGCCCCAACTCCAAATCTGTACATGACGTGAAGAGCCTTAATTGTGGCCAAAGTCAAATCTGATCGTGAAGAGGACTCACGAGTCTACCAGCTGTGACCACACATCCAAGACCTGTTCACTGCTGTCTTCAGTCACAAGCGACGCTGCTCGAGTCACGCCTGCATTCCGCTTTCGTTCACATGTCCAGACTATCCAGCCGTTGTTCCCCTCCTTGCGTTGTTATCCACCGGGCGTGCATGCAGCGAGCCAATACCGCCAGCTTCAGCTTCCACCAATACCGTTGCTATTGTCCAGCCATCCCATCTTCATGCACTGAGACTTGTCTCGCTCAGCTACACCCAAGATCTTGGTCTTATGAGGCCTATGTCTCTCACCCTGGGCCAGGTGCTTATTGTGACGTCCGTTGATCAACAAGACACATTAACCAGACACAAGATTCGAATGGCAAGTCAATTCTCACAAGGATACTGGTTCTGTTAAAAAGATCGTGGGATAAAAATCGAGTAGTATTTTATCGCGTCGAGATCAATGGCCATGCCCAAAAACTTGTGTCAAAAGTGGAAGCAACATTCCACCTACTACAGCCAGCGTGTCACTGAGCACAGGACCTTCCTGCTTGTTCGATGCTGATTGATACCCGTCGTACACGTTCGGGTCGCTATAGCCATTAGGAGTAGCATTTCCCATGTCGTGGCCGTGTTTCGTATCTTGCATCGCATGCATCGCTACGTACCTGTTTGATCTGTTAGACCGAAGGCAAAGTAAATGTTTGGAAGTTACCTCGACTTACAGGAAGGTGCCCCCTGAAAACAACAGTAGCAACCCAGTGAAGAAACGAGTGCCATGTTCGCTCTGACCAATACCTCCTTCGAATATGTTGACGAGAGCCCACGTAAACAACGCACCGATTGGGGCGGCCAAGCTGAACACAATCAGGTGGTTTCGTGCTCTTCTCTTGGACAGCCCCTGTTTGAGCAATGCCGAAGTCAGGCCAAACGCGGCGGGCGCCTTGTGTATCATCAAGGCCACGAAGACAATGAAGCCCAACCTTCGCGAAGAAGCACTTGATGAGGCTCCGAGAGCGATGCCGTCTGCAGCAGCATGGATCACCAAACCTACAGTAGTTGAGGAAGGGCGTGATTCGTGCATGGGGTCAGGCGGTGGTCCATCAGGGTCTTCTACTTCAGAAGCTTGATTTGTAGATCTCTGGAGGTTGAAGCGATCCAGCGCGATATGGAACCTCTGTGGTTGGGAAGAAGCAGCCGCGTGACGAGGCAGTTGGTCGATCAGGTACATCAAGACAAAGCCCAAGACTAGAGAGATTCCAATCCAGGCATGAGGCTCCCAATCATCGTGGTCTTCCGATTTGTGCTCTTCTGTTTTGTGATCCGAGTCTTGCGAAGAGGTTTGTCCATCCCCTGGGCGTCCATCGTCAGGTCCAGTCAAATCCGTATCTCTGATGTGCAGGTCAAGAGTCGGGAAGTCACGACGTGACAAATCGAAGGGCACCATATCGGGCAGTGCATTCTGACTTCTGGTGTCTAGGGAGAGTGATCTTGCTACGTGCGCGTGGCTGATTTCGCGCGCACTGTATAGCGTTTCGATGCCTTCTGGGATGATAACGATGAGAGCGGTTCCTACTAGGACACCAGTACCGATCGCTGTGGTCAATCGAAGCTGGCGCTGGGAGAGAGAGAAGGATAATGGTAAGGATCCGGCGAGAAAGGAACTGGGCGCATTGTGTCAGTGGTTGGGGTTACTTGTGTGCAGAGGGATGGGATGCTTGTTTACGCGATTGTCATGATGATGCTCAGGACGAGCAACATGAGGAGTCCGGACCACATTTCGATGGACGGGAATATTACGGTTCAGATCTTAGCTTGTCCAAAACATTTCGCATTGCTGCAGACGACTTCTCGAGCTGGTACAGATGAGGATGTGAACGGGAGAGCTGACGAGCGCAAGCCGACTCGAGCTCGAAACAAAGCCAGGGCTACCCTATCAGCATGCACGTTTCAGACCATCAACGCAAAATCGATCTTTCGCTGCCAGGATTGAGAGTGAACTATGTGAATATACCAATCTTATCGCAATATATTAGTGGAGGAGAACGTGTTTGTGTGGCTCAAGCTCAAGATGGCCGTAGTAGTCAGGTGGCGCCTTCCTTCACCTTGATAGCTGATTGATGCTTGGTAATGCTGACGACTGAATACCGAGCACGTCCTGTCTCGCACTTACGATCATTGAACCAACCTCTACACAACATACAATCAAGATGAAATTGTTTGTGTATGTTGTTGTCTGATTCTCGTCAGATTCTATTACTAATGGACGCGTGATAGGACCGGCGCAACTGGCTACATTGGTGGTGATGCACTCCATACCATCGTCCAAGCTCATCCTGATGAATATGAAATCACGGCACTTGTTCGGAACACCGATAAGGGTGCGCAAGTCGCAGCAGAGTATCCCAAGGTGAAGCTGGTCTATGGCGACTTGGACTCCTCCGATCTTCTCGAAGAAGAATCAAAGAAGGCAGATGTTGTGTGCCGTATGTCAACGTTGATCTCTACGTAGGCACACCTATCAAGTAAACTGACTCATTGATCAGACTGGGCAGATGCAGACCATGAAGCATCTGTCAAAGTCATCATCAAAGGTCTGTCTGCCAGGCAGTCCGAAAACCCCGGTTTCCTGATACATACTTCTGGAACTGGTATTCTCATGTATACAGACCTCGACCAGCAGATATTCGGCGAGGAGGCCACTAAAATTTACGACGACTGGGACAACGTTCAAGAAATGATAACCGGTATCCCAGACCATGCACCTCACAGGAACGTTGATGAAATAGTCCAGTCAGTACGAGATGGACACACCGTCAAGAGTGCCATCGTCTGTCCTCCATGCATCTATGGAGCTGGAAGAGGCCCAGGCAACCAGACCAGCGTCCAAGTACCTGCGCTTGCTCGTTGTACCCTACAGCAAGGTCATGGGATCCAAGTTGGCGCAGGCAAGACCTTCTGGACTCAGGTTCACGTTCACGATCTCTCAGACCTCTATCTGAAGCTTGTGGAAGCAGCTTCGAATGGTGGTGGATCTGCTACCTGGAACGACGAGGGTTACTACTTCTGTGAAGCAGGTGATCTCGTGTGGGGAGATGTAGCACGTCAAGTGGCCAAGTCTGCTCACAAGCATGGCTTCCTGAAAGACGAGCAGGTCAAAGAATACTCACCTGCCGAGGTCAAGAAATTCGTGTCCTATGGACCTGCATTGTGGGGATGCAATTCTAGGTGCCGAGCCATAAGAGCTGGAAAACTGCTGGGATGGAAAGCCTCCTCTCCCAGTCTGAAGGAGGAGATTGATGCCACAGTCTTGGCCGAAGCAAAGAAACTGGAATTGGTTGTTGGTCATGCCAAGGTCGCTGCTGGAGAGGCATAAATTTAGGCAGAGGGTCGAGATATGCTAGCTGAATATCGCTAGTAAGACACAGGTCTCATGGCTACCATCAAAAAGGGGAACTGCTTTTTACCTCGTCTTCTTGTAACTCAGTCTAGTTATCAGCACTTTCAATCTTTGCTTCCTTTGCCCAATCTCCATTTCCTGCTGCACTCTCCTGGCGGATGGCGTACAGCTCGTCGATGAAAGCTGGAACAAAAGTGCCAGGGCCCTTGACGAAATCCTTCTTCGCAGCCCTTTCGGCGGCAATCTCATACATCAGAATGCCGGTGACAGCTGCGAGCAACTTGTCCTCCCTCTCGATAGCCAGGAAGCTCGCAATTGTCGTACCCAATGTGCACCCACTTCCGGTGATTTCACCGAGGTATGAATGTCCATTGCTGATCTTGAAAGTACGTTTGCCATCGGAAATGACATCTACCTCACCAGTCATCAAAATCACGTTACGCTCTTTGGCAGCGACAGACTTGACGAGTTTGACACGGTCATTCAAGTTCAAGTTAGAAGCACCACTGTCAACGCCATGTTGTTTGAAGCCTGTGGCACCAGACACAGTGCGAATTTCACCTTCGTTGCCCTTGATAACAGCAAAGTAACCACCACGCATAAGTGCTGCGACACCCTCACGACGTTGTTGGGTGGCACCTGCACCAACAGGATCGAGCAAAACAGGTCCACCAACACTGTTGTAGGCAGCGATGGTGTTCAAGTGGTGAGCACGCATCTCGGGGGTAGTGGTGCCCATGTTGATAACAAGACTACCACCGAAAGATGCGAGATCACCGGCTTCCATGCTGTTGTTCGACATAATGGGGCTGGCGCCAACAGCCAAAGCAACGTTTGCAGCGAAGTTCTGTACAACCAGGTTTGTCATGTTGTGGCAGAGCGGCTTCTTGCTGGCCAAACGCTTGACAAGCTCTGGGAGTTTGCGCACAACGTCTTCATGGGAGAGTGCTTGAGCAGAGATCGAAGTAGCGAAGGGAGGAGGAGTCGCAACAAGTTGGCGAAGATCAGAAGCCGCCTTCTTGGGGTCTTTGGCAGCCATGATGGCACTAACGACGGCGATGCCATCGAGACTCTTCTCCGCAGCTGCAGTCTGGTAGAGTACGCGTTGGCAGTTCTTTGCGTTGATTCCGCCAATACAGACCGTCTTGATCTCGGGCGCAGATTGAGCCAGAGATGAGAGGATGTGCTGGACTCCAGAAGTGCCAATGATAGACTTTGTGTTTTCCTTTGTAGCTGTGGCGAAGACAGTACCGACACCCAGGTAGTCGGCTCCTCCTTTAGCAGCAATCTCTGCTTCTTCCAGAGAATTTGCGGTCACACCGATGATGGCGTCTTTTCCAAGGAGTCTGCGAGCAGATGCGAGGTCTGACACATACAGTTAGATTTACAAGTCAGATCAGAAGGGCAACACATAGGTCCGAAGCCTTGTCCAAGCTTCGGACTCTCCAAAGACGGTAGGTGCGGCAGAGCAGGCTTACCAATGTCATCCTGGCCAATATGGACTCCCTCGACACCGGCAGCCAAAGCTACATCTACTCTATCATTGATGAGAAGAGGGACGTTTGCAGGCTTAGTCACAGCATGGAGAGCTTTGGCAATGCGAATCTGCTCGGCAGTATCGCTAGTTTTGTCACGCAATTGAACAATTGTGACACCTGGGAAAATGTCAGATCGAAAGTTGTAGTGGTTGTGTTATTACTGGGTTCTCGGACCTCCTTCTACGGCAGCACGAACAACGTCAACCAGATCCTGGTCGCCAAGAATGGCAGGAGTGTTGTCAGTCACCAGATATACAGAGTAATCTACGTGCATATTGATTCACTGGGCGTTGTTCAACAGCTCAAAGGACAGGTTTATGGTTGAGAACAGAGAGAGACCAGATCAACCGATCCCGGCGTCGAATCAGGGCAAAATCCAAATAGCTGTATTGCACCATCCGATGGGCCGCTGTTACTGCAGAAGAGCTTCTTATTACCATGCAGTAACTCGTCTATTGAAAAGACTGTGAACAGATTATCATGTGTATTACTGGAGTTGCAAGATTGCGATTGAAAGATTCACAGAAGCTGGTGTCTACATGGCACAAAAGATCATCGTAGATGTGTCCATTGAAGCTTTGATGAACATGGAATTTGAATCACGATCAAGATTTAATGCAAGCGCACAATCACAAGAATCGTAGCGTGTGCAGCATCAAGCCAGGCCAGAAACAAGTTCCACATGTGATTCCAGAGTCCGACATGCTCAATGCTTTGATGTTCTGCTGCTTGTTGCTCGTGAACAAAGACTTGTTGCGAAGGTCATGGACACTGGACAGACAACGGCGGCGATCACGCGTTGGAAGCTCGAGCCTGGAGCGCGGGGCGGGTCGACAGATTCTTTTTCCCGGCAGCCACGCACCCACCACCACTCAAGGCAAGAACTTCGACGCTTCCTTCTCCTCTTTCTTCTTCCTTCCTTCTACAACACGAAGACTTTTTGTGTTTGCCTGGCCTCAGATCCGCGCAGACCTTCCTGAGACAACAGACCAACACTCTGCATCTTCGCTCGCCCGCACTCCGGATCCGAGTTCAAATCCACCAAAACCCGCGACATTCAGACCACGCAGGCAGTTTATGTATTCGTCCCGCCGCTTTCAACGACTCGCAGTTCCGGACCCTCCCAAGCTGCAGCCCTTTCGTATATTGCAAAGACCTTGTAGACACCAACTCACCAACGACTGAACAATTGCATGTTGCCGACTAATCTCGCCAACCAATCTACAATCTCCTACATCTCAAAATCTTCCTAACCCAATTTTTACCACCAACCACCAACAACCGCAACTATGGCTGGAGGTTCTATCAACATCCGTCGCGTACGTTCACAACCTTGACAACTCACCACTAGCATTGCGCTAATACTCTACGCAGGACATCAGCGACCCCTTCTATCGCTACAAGATGGAGCGTCTTCAGTCCAAGATTGAAGGCAAAGGCAACGGTATCAAAACCGTCGTCGTCAACTTGAGCAACGTCGCTCAGCAGCTTGCTCGCCCTCCTACCTGTAAGTCACCGTCAATTTTGATCTGGCAAGCTGTAGACTAACCACATCTAGACGTCATCAAGTACTTTGGTTTCGAACTCGGTGCCCAGACCACCAACGACCCCAAGGATGACCGATGGATCATCAACGGAGCACATGAGGCTTCCAAGCTGCAAGACTACCTCGACGGCTTCATCAACAAGTTCGTCCTCTGCAGAAGTTGCAAGAACCCCGAGACTGTCATCAGCATCAAGGACCAGCGCATTCTCATGGACTGCAAGGCTTGCGGTACCATCACCGAGGCCGACCCTCGCCAGAAGCTGTCTTCCTTCATCTTGAAGCAG